>CM038112.1:148391-371389 GCA_001642375.2 Mentha longifolia
AGTTCGTGGGTTTGGAGTAACCCGTTTTTGTCAAGCGGTGGTTCCGCTTCAAGCGGCACCGTGGGTTCCACTTTTAGTGGAACTGTTGGAGCGCCATTCATGGGCTCGACTGTGGGGGCGGCCTATGGGCCTAACCCAAGTGGCTCCCTTATGGGAGCAAACTCGGCACCAAGGGTGATGCCACCCGCCGAGAAGCCGCCGAAGTTTAGCGGAGCTGACTTCAAAAGGTGGCAACAAAAGATGTTGTTCTACTTGACAACATTGGGAGTGGCAAACTTCCTCACGGAAGATGAGCCGGCTGCGCCAAATGCCAATGAGGTGAACTTCCATGTTCGTGCCTTGTATGACAATTGGCGAAATGGAGACTATTTGTGCAAGAATTTCATTCTCAACGCTTTGGATGATAGCTTGTACAATGTGTACTCTGGTGTCAACACCTCCAAAGGAATTTGGGAGGCGTTAGACAAAAAGTACCGTAGCGATGACGCGGGTACAAAGAAGTTTGTTGTAGCCCGATACTTGGACTACAAGATGGTCGATTCTCGATCGATGATGGAGCAAGTACAAGAGTTTCAACTCATTGTGCATGACGTCCATGCTGAGGGGATGGTCCTTCCGGACGCGTTCGTGGTGGCGACCGTGATCGAGAAGCTACCCCCAAACTGGAAAGATTTCAAGAGCTACCTTAAGCACAAGCGAAAGGAGATGACTCTTGAAGACTTGATTGTGAAGCTACGCATCGAGTCTGATGTGCGCGATCAAGACAAACCGAAGGCACCGTCTGATGCCAAGGTGAACTTGATGGAGAAGGGCGGTCCCTCCAACAAGCGTGATCGCCCAAATGCCAAAGACAAAGGCAAGGCGAAGGGACCATCGAAGAAATTTGATGGTGATTGCTACAATTGTGGCAAACATGGGCATACTGCGAAGGAATGCAAGAAGCCCAAGAACAAGAAGAAGAAGAAACATGCTGCCAACGTCGCCGAGAAAGACGGCGAGTGGGTGAAAGAAGACTTTACGGCTGTGGTCACCGAGGAGGTCAACCAAGTCGAAAAGCCGGGAGGCTGGTTCATCGACACTGGCGCTACTGCGCACGTGTGTGCCGATAGGAACAAGTTTGTTACCTATCAAGCTGTTGAGGGGAGGAAGCTCAACATGGGGAACCAAGCTTCGTCCGTGGTTGTCGGAATTGGAGATGTGGTGCTAAAGCTTACATCCGGGAATTCTCTAACTTTGAAGAACGTGCTGCATGTTCCCGACATCCGAAAGAACTTGGTCTCAGGCTCTATTCTAGTTAATAAGGGGTTTAGACTAGTTTTTGAGTCTGACAAGTTTATTTTGTCAAAGAGTGGTACTTTTCTTGGAAAGGGTTACCTCTCTGATGGTCTCTTTAGGTTGAATGTATTGGCTATACGTCATGTACCAAAATCTATTGAGAGTAATGAGAATGCTACTACTTCCTCTTACATTGTTGAGTGCTCTAATTTATGGCATTGTAGATTAGGACATGTTAATCTAAATGCTATAAAACGATTAGTAAATTTAGATTTACTAAAGTTAAATGAAGTTAACACTCAAAACAAATGTGAAGTTTGTGTTGAGGCAAAAATGACAAAACCACCGTTTCATTCGGTTGAGAGGAGCACGAAACCCCTTGATTTAATTCACACCGATGTGTGTGATTTAAAGTATGTGCAAACTCGTGGTGGTAAGAAGTACTTTATCACGTTCATCGATGATTGCACGAGATATTGTTATCTTTATCTTTTAAGAGGTAAAGATGAGGCTATTGAAGCGTTCAAACACTTCAAGAATGAAGCCGAAAATCAACTAAGTAGTCGAATTAAGAGTGTTCGAAGTGACAGAGGTGGCGAATATGTCGCTCCGTTTGAGGAATTATGCAACGAAAGTGGTATAATTCATCAAACGACGGCTCCATACTCACCCCAATCAAATGGCGTTGCTGAACGTAAAAATCGAACTCTTAAGGAGATGATGAATGCTTTGTTGATTAGTTCAGGGTTGCCCCAAAACATGTGGGGGGAAGCTGTCTTGACAGCCAACTATATATTAAACAAGATTCCACTCAAAGGTAAAGATGTTACTCCTTATGAGTTATGGAAAGGTTGGAAACCGTCGTACAAATACCTTAAAGTGTGGGGGTGTTTGGCGAAGGTTGAAGTGCCTCTACCTAAACAAGTTACAATTGGCCCTAAAACGGTTGATTGTATCTTTATTGGGTATGCACATAACAGCAGCGCCTATCGCTTTGTTATCCACAAGTCGGAAGTACCCGACATGACTGTGGGTACAACGATCGAGTCAAGGAATGCAATATTCTTTGAACACATATATCCTTGTAAAGACAAGGGTAATGTAGAAACCAATTCTAGCAATAGAATTGAAGGTGAAGCCACGAGTTCTAAATCCGAGGATGAAGAACCTAAGTCACGCAAACGACAAAGGTCTAATCCGGAAGATAGTGAACTGAGACGTGGTAGTAGAGTTCGGAAACCAAAGCAATTTGGTCCGGATTATGTAGTGTTCATGTTGGATCAAGAACCTACGACGATCAAAGAAGCTTTTTCTAGATCGGACAGTCCGCTTTGGAGAGAAGCGGTACAAAGTGAAATTGAGTCCATTAGGCAAAACCACACTTGGGTGTTGGTTGATTTGCCCGAAGGGTGTAAACCCTTGGGGTGCAAATGGATCCTTAAAAGGAAATACAAAGCCGATGGATCAATTGACAAGTACAAGGCCCGTTTGGTTGTCAAAGGGTTTAAGCAGAAAGAAGGGTACGATTATTTCGATACCTATGCTCCTGTAACAAGGATTACATCCATTCGGGTGCTTCTCGCAATTGCTGCATTGCACAATCTCGAGATACATCAAATGGATGTGAAAACTGCTTTCCTCTATGGAGATTTAGAGGAGGAAATCTATATGGAACAACCAGAAGGATTTGTAGAACTTGGTAAAGAGAAGAAGGTTTGCAAACTGGTTAAGTCCCTTTATGGATTGAAGCAAGCGCCACTTCAATGGCACTTGAAATTTGATAGTGTGATGCTATCAAATGGTTTTAAAATAAACGAATGTGACAAATGTGTTTACATTAAGAACACAAATAACGGATATGTTATTGTGTGTCTTTATGTAGATGACATGTTAATTATGGGTAGCAATATCCGTGTAATTAACGAAACGAAAAGCATGTTAAAGAGGAACTTTGACATGAAAGACTTGGGTTTAGCGGATGTTATTCTTGGTATGAAAATACTAAGGAAATCTGATGGGATTGTCTTGTCACAATCTCACTATGTTGAGAAAGTGCTCAAGAAGTTTAACGCTTTTGATAGCGTGCCCGCTAAAACTCCTATTGAACTTAATGTTCATTTGAGCAAGAATCGAGGTGAGTCTGTTGCTCAAGAAGACTATGCTCGAGTCATAGGGTGTTTAATGTATCTTACAAATTGCACTAGACCCGACATAGCATGTGCCGTTAACAAATTGAGTCGTTACACGAGCAATCCAAGCAAAGAGCATTGGAGAGCTCTTGTACGAGTTTTGAGATACTTGAAGTATACTCAAAGTCATGGGCTACATTTTTTGAGATACCCCCCGGTACTTGAAGGGTACTGTGATGCGAATTGGATTTCGGACACGAAAGATTCACTTTCTACAAGTGGGTACGTGTTTACTATTGGGGGTGGAGCTGTTACGTGGAGATCCACAAAACAGACGTGTATAGCCCGATCCACCATGGAGTCCGAATTCATAGCTTTAGATATAGCTGGTGAACAAGCCGAATGGCTAAGAAACTTTCTTGAGGACATACCATGTTGGGAGAAACCATTACCTCCGGTGATGATTCACTGCGATAGCCAAGCGGCTATTGGTAGGGCAAAAAGTGGTTTGTATAATGGTAAGTCTCGACATATTCGTCGACGACATAATACCGTGAGACATTTGATCACAATTGGGATTATCTCAGTCGACTATGTAAAGTCGTTGGATAATCTAGCGGATCCACTAACCAAAGGGTTAAACCGTGATCAAATGAATAAGTTGCTAGAGGGAATGGGAGTAAAATCCACAAATTAAGAACTATCATAGTGGTAACCCAACCATGATGATTGGAAATCCCAAGAACTTGGTTCAAAGGGAAAACTAAGCTATGAAAGTTCGTGTGAAAACACTCACATTTATCTATTCCTTAGAAAGCGTTTGAGTGTTGAAAGCTTGCCTAGTGGTGAGGTTAAGTCTATGACTTTTAATGATTCCTAAATACCTCGAGGAGGTTGAGTATGGCAAGATACTCGGTAAAGAATCACCTATGTAAGTGTGAAGTGAGGCCGCTTCGTTAAGATACACTTATGAATCCAAAGGGGTGTTCAAGGCCGAAATGGACACAAAACGTGAGAACGGATGAGGTTGAGGTGTATAAGCGTTAACATCGTTGTCTCGGTGCACGCCATGGAGGGATAGTTCAAAGCATTGCGCTACTATGCCGCCTGTGTACTCGATGGTGTTGACTATGGAAGGTTCAAAGCCATAAACTACCTATCCTAATACTTTTATACCTCATGAGGACTGAGCTCTTGCATTTGCATACATTTGCATATGGCTATCTCACTCATGTGGGGGATTGTTGGAAATTTGGTTTTTTGACCAAATAAATAATAATTAATATTTAATTTATTACGTAAATTAAATATTAGATTATTGTTCTACTCGTGGAGTAGATGAACGTGGTATATTTATATGCTCAAAACCGATTTCTGGTGAGTGAGATATAAATGTTCAAAGTTTGGTGGAGAATTACTTCATTAGTTAATGAAGTGTAAGTTATACCACATTGATTAAATATTAATGTGGTGTGCTGTTTAAAAGTGTTTAAACATGTGGGCTTAATAACAAGTGGGCCAAGTAAGTGGATAAGTGTGTGGTTGGGCTCTCGCGTGAGCACACACTCGATCCGGCCCCGCCGTCCGTGCCGGACGGCACGGACGGCTCCGGCTCCGGCTCGGGCTCGGGCTCGGGCCTCGGCCTCGGGTTCGGGTTCGGGTTCGGGTTTCGTGGCCGTGGACTTGGATCTTGGCAATTGGTCCTTTGGGTGGTCCTTTGGGCCTTTGGCTTGGGCTTGGGCTTGGGCCTTGTATACTATATTTTTTGGACCACAAAATATATAGTGTATTGGGCCATGTTTTGGGAGCCCAAACGTCTAGCCCATCTGTATGTGTGCGTGGCCCGATCCGTTGCAGCCCAAGAGAATCTTCCAGAATGGCTGTTACAATAGCATTCAACCCCACCATCTTCAACAGTCGGAAACCGACGGTAACAGCCAAGTAGTGGCTCGTAAATGCCATAATGGCATTTAAATCTCCCCATGGTGATCAGCCCTATAAATAGGAGGCATGGTTGCATTTCATAAACACACCAACGAAAACCATCTCTGCATTCTTTCATTCTCTCGAGCTCAGTTTCTTCGCCTCTTTTCAGTTCGCCGAAGCTTCTTAGTTTGCGGTGCTGTTACTAAGAAGACGAGAAGTCGTTTTATCTTTGGGGACGAAGCGCCAAATCCGTGAGCACTAGCCGGGGCGTAATTCGTCTTGCGGAAAGAGGGTTTCCTCGACTCGACTTCAAATTTCAATTTGTTCACTTGTAATCTTCGTTTTTCCTATTGTAATTGTACGCCCGGCAAGTTCTACATTTTACAACAACTTTTATAGGTTTAAATTAAGCTGAATCGTTAGCATGCCTAATTAAAAGGAGACAGCCACCGAACTTGATGATAACGATCATGATGTATAAGTAATCTCTTCAGATAATTAAGGCAGAGTACTACTGTTTTAGTACTAGCTTTTAGGGGGCTTACAATCTGCGCGAGATAAATATGGAATATCTCTCTCGGGTGGTGGCAGCGGTGTACGAACTGGATTGTTTGACTAACTATATAAATATTATTGATAACCGGGCTGTTATTTTTGGACTTTTTCTCTGAATTCTTAATTTGATTTCTTATTGACTTGAATGTCCAAAGCTACTACATCTGTACACGTTTTACACTAGTTTATCAGGAACGGCGTATCACTAATCATTTTATAATATACTCCGTATTTTATAGATAAAATATTTTTCTTTACAAATATTTGATAATAATAAGTATTAATACATACTAAAATAATGTAAAAAATTGCCAAAGTGTCTAGTTAATATATTGTCAGGTGTCTTAAATTAAAAAAATATTCTTTGTTACAAAAATTTGACAAATATATTTCAAATACTAATTGACTTACAGACCACCTCAGAATGTTCATTTTGTATCAATAAAAATTTGATAATCATAGTCATCTACACATGCTAAAACAAAAAATTAAAAAATTATATTTCAAAAATTTATTGGTCAACGGGCCACCTCAAAATGCTCATTTTGTGTAAATAAAAATTTGACAATCATAATTATCTACACATACTAAAAGAATAATTGAAAAAAATTATTGGTCAATGGGCCACCTCAAAATTGATTTTGTGTCTAACTAATTTATTGTAAGGCGCTTTAAATTAATGTATATATATATAAAATTTGACAATAATATTTCAAAAATTTATTGGCTAACGGACCACCCCGAAATGCTCGTTTTGGGTCAATAAAATTTTGGCAATCATAAAATATCAATCTTATAGGATTTGTCATGAAAATATATTATAAAAAAGATCTTATTTGGATATCTTATGCTCCCTCCGTCTATATATATATATATATATATATATACACCTACGTGGCGTCCCTCTACATCATCCGTTCTCTATTTATCTAAATTACATATGATTATACATATTAATTATAATAATCTATCTATATTATACATACATATCTACTTGGATTATATTTATCTAAAATATATCTATATTCAATTATTCACTAATAACTAATACATTACTTAATCATTAACGAAAATATATTCAGATTAATTGATACCTACATATCCTGAAAATAAATTAAGATCCAATGTGCAAAATCTATCTATCTATCTATATCTATAATAGCAAAATAAAGGTCAATCAATCACAATTTTTCTTGATTATTTTGCTAAATTCTCATAATTTTGCCTAATTAATATCTATATTTAATTTGAGAGGAAATTATTTTAAATATATACCATAATAACTAAATCCTATCAAAAAAACTAAACCCTACTAAAAAAATCGAAACTCAAATGTGAAAAAATATTGACGTGGCACTGCCACATCACCAATGGGCACATTAAGTGTGCCCACGGTGGGTAGGGGAGCGTTTCTATTTAATTTGATATATATCTTTAAAGAAGCATTAAAAATTTATATAATAATTATAGCATATCTTCAATACTCAACTAACTTTTGTATACAATATCTCTTTTTTATTTATTTTCATAGCTCTATATTAACGCACACAACATGTATTCCAATTCCAATTATCAAATCCTCTTCTTCTTCTTTTTTGTTATTTTTTCCCCCTAAATTCTCATCATTTTAATATCATACTCCCAACTATCCCACTTCGATTATTTATGAAACTTCGTTAATAGGAACCCTTATAAAAGAATATCATGTCAAATTTGAATTTAAAAGATGAAAATTTAAATTCAATTTTCTATTAGTTTATTTTTATAAGAAATATTGTATAAAAATTATATAAAAAGATACGTATACAATAAATTTATATAGCAATTTTCATTTTTTAAATTCTAATAAATAGAGAAGAAATAGTAACAAACAATACTATAAGTTTATGATACTATGGATTTAATCTAATGAGTTATCTTATAGGAGTAATACTTCCCTACCCACCGTGGGCATACTTAATATGCTCACGGCTGAGGTGGCGGCATTTTATTTAAGGAAAATAATAATTAATATAACTTATATAAATAACTTTTACCATAAAAAACTAAACCCTACTAAAAAAAGTGAACCCCAAAAGGAAAAATTATTGACGTGTCATTGCCACGTCAGTCGTGGGCACATTAAGTGTGTCCACGATGGGTAGGTGATCATTTCTGTATCTTATAGTATCTTGATTTTTATTAGTTTTTTTATTTGGTTTTTGTTATGAGTAATTATAGTTATATTTTGAACAAATTTCGAAATGTCACGACTTGGCATCTCTCCAGAAAGATTGAACCATAAGAAGATATCTACCATACGTAGTTATTTGCATTTAGCATAATACAAAAGCCTTCATGAGAGAATTATAAAAAATGAAGGCGAGGATCAAAATTATGAGAATGAAAACAAAAACAATATTAAAGATTCGGTATAAAAAAAATAAAATCTTGTTTTTTCGTGATTATTTTGCTAAATTCTCATAATTTTATCTAATTAATCAATACTTTAATCTAATTAATATGTATCTTCAATTTGATATGAATCTTTAATTATTTCATAATAATATATATCTTTAATTTATTCACACTTCTTAATGAGCCCTATCAACCTATGTTCAGACTTGCATATGTATATCTATACTTTTTAATTATTAAAAAGTGTGCTTATCGATTTAATTAGTTAAAATAGTGATGATTGAATAAACAACTATGGAGTACTTTATTTGTTTACATGTATTCGGCAACATTAATATTTTAGCTAATTAAATTGACAAACAGACTTTTTCAATTAAATCGATAATGTATAAGTTTTTAAATTAATAATTTTAGCTAATTAAATTCTATTTAATGTGCTAATGTGGAAATGCCACACAGATATTTTTTTCATTTATGGTTGAATTTCTTTTTCGTAGTGTTTTTTTTTTTTTTGGTAGGGTTTGGTAGTTTTTTTTAGGGTTGAGCTTTTTTATGTAGGATTTATTATTTTTTTGTAGGTTTTTTTTGGTAGGGTTTATTATTATTTTTTTTGTAGGGTTTAGTATTTATGTGGAAACTAGTATCGCGCCCGTGCGTTGCACATAAGATATAAATAAAATATTTAAAATTATATTTTTTTTTCTCACATCATTATTGAACAATGTAATACATTACATTACGCTATTGTTATATTCAATAAAAATTTAATTCTCATAATTTTAAAAACGTAAAATAATTTTAACAAAATATAAGTAAATACTATAATTTTAAATATCTATGCAATAGAAACATAAGCCCCCTATAAGTTATTATAGTGAAACTACTATTGAAATTAAGATATTTAAATTAATATGTTTTGATATTTTAGTTAAATACGTAATAGTTATCTAAATAATTAGTAATTACTATGTTCTTTTAGTAATTTAATATATTTCTTTAAAAAAAATACATCAAGAAATTAAGCAATAAGTCATGAATACAGTAAATTTATCGATCAATAGCTTTAAATCTAACTTAGTATTATTTCACCAAGTTCAAATAATAATTTTTTTTGTGACAATGTATCTAAATTTTGTATTGTCACAACAAAATTTTACAATAAAAAATAGGATTGAAAAAATAAATAAATACTAACATATAGATATAGCAAAATAAGAAAATTAATAGAATAATTTAATGCAAAAATAGATATATTAGCAAACAATGAAACAATATTTATAATTTAAAATATATTTATTATTAAATCCATTAAACAATTCACAACTTTTTAAAGTAAATCATCTTCATAAACCATTGGACAATTTATGGTTACTTTTGGAGGGAAAATGACATTGTTGTAATTTTTGCCAACAATTCTTCTTTTATATATTGTATAGATGTCACGTAGATAATTTTAGTCCATTTAGGGTTGAATTTTTTTTTTTCATAGGTTTTTTTTTGTAAGGTTTAGTTTTTTAGGGTTGACTTTCTTTTTTCTTTTCTTTTTTTGGTAGGGTTTAATAGTTTTTTTTTAATTGAGTTTTCTTATGTAGGGTTTAGTTTTTTTTTAGAGTTTAGACATTTTTAACAGGGTTTAGCATTTAATTTAATACATGCGGAGTATATCTTATCTTAATTCATAGAATTTCAATTTTAATAGACTTTATCATAGCAATTTGCAATGCGCAAGCTTTTAAATTAACAATTTTAGCTAATTAAATTGTATAAGGTTTTAACATTATCTAAATAAGACTTGACTTATAGTTTGTTGGTAGAGTTAAAGAAGTCTAATTCTATAATTTTGTCTTACTAATCAATTGATTTTTATTTAATTTATTGTTTTCATATCGATTTTTGAGAGTAACTACTTCATCAGGAGTTTGTTAGTAGAGTAGGGACGGTGATGGTTTATAGGAGTATGTATTAAGGTGCTAAATTGAATTTTGAGAATATGATTTCATCAATAGGAAAACTCAAATATAATTGAGCCATCCTTAATCAATATTTAAATGACGGGCTACTTGACATTCTATCCTTCAATTATATCAAACGACGGACGGATTTACTTTAAATAAATATAACCACGCGAAAAAAACCTTACCTCTCATTAACTTTTTTTTTCGACGAACAAAATACTTGATATGAAAAATATTACAAATTGTCAACTTATTGCTATATTACAACGTATAATTAACGGCTTAACATTCAAAATGAGTATAACTGCATGAGAGATGGGACCTCACCTAATCGATTTTTCTATTACAATGATCAACAAACTACTTGACATTCAAAACGAGTAAAACTAATCGAGAAATGTCATACGCCTCATTGATCTTTTCTTTTCATTTTTAAATTCAATTTAATGTTTTTTTTTTAATTTTCAAATGAATCCTAACAATACTATAATCTTCAAAAAAAAATATTATTATTTTCTACGAAAAGTGAGCCCCGTCGAATCTCGACGGGCAGTAAACTAGTAATTAATTAATTAAGTTGAAGTTGTTGCCGTATTTGAGATCCATCGCATCTATGCTGAAACATTTTTTTTTTTTTTTTTTTTTAATTTCCAAAAACATGACTTGAGCAGGACACCTTCGATGGCTTAGGGTTTACTGCTAGTCCAATTGGCCCAATGGGCTGCCAATCCCAACATTTGGTGTCTATGGGAAGGGTAATTCTATACCTAGCCCCCACTTTGCTCTTTATAGCTGTAACACCCCTATTTTTATTAGTTTAAACTTCTCAATTAGTAGTGATTAAGAATAATTAGTATGCATAATTAATTCTTATTTATTTAAATAGATAATAAAATATGAGAGTATATATATGTATAAAAAAATAATGAAAGTATACTATTATATATATAATCTATGAGGCTCTTGTAGGGTTTTATTGGAAGGAAAAGAAACGTATTATTTATATATTTATAAAAGGGAGATGAAAATATGAGTTAAATGCTACTAGTATCTAGAGGTGACCACGGTTCCGGTTCTCCTAAAGAGGAACCGGAATCACACCGCCGGTTCCAACGGTTCCGAATCCGGTTCCGAACCTCCAGTTCCGGTTCCGGTTCGAACCGGATGGAACCGGCCCTTTTTTTTTTCCTTCTCTTTTTTTTTTATTTTTTTTATTTTTTTATTTCTTCCCTATATGCATACTTCGTTTATATTTGTTTCGATTTTAATTGTAAGAGTATTATAATCAAAAACTGTAAAAGAAATTGGAAATATAACAAATCAGACGATTATTCAATTTTATTTATTTATTTCACCTAAACCTTTGAAGATCACATTTTGATTTCAAAGGCCGAGCCTCGTTAAAATCTCGGTGAGGAAAAAGAGTACTCGTCTAAGATTTGACATGGCAGAATTACATGTTATCGAAATCGAAATCGTCGTCGAAATCGTCAGTTTCTGCTTGAGAGGTGTCGGTGTCAGTTCCCGCGTCGGTGGTGCTTAGTGGATCATCTTGAAAGACCTCATCTCATTTGTTCTCTTGCTCTCGCATCTCGGCTAAGGCGTAGTCTTTAAGCAATACTTGTGCCTCGAGATTCTTTGGAGCCATTGTCGAACGTCTTTCGTCGAGTGTGTATCCTCCGCTGCTAAATGCTTGAAAGCCATTGGATAATTTATTATCTTATGTAAATCACTAAATTGTATATTTTGTCATCTTGTGACATTGTTAATTGAATATTTTATCATATATATAATTTGGTTTTTTTGTTTAAATATTTGAATTTAAAGTTTGAACATTATCACAAAATTCATAACTCACAAGTGCAAAACATTCAACATCACTAGGCTACTATATTTTAACTTTGTATGAATAATCATCACATATGTATGTAGTTTTATTCATTTGTATTTTTTTCAATTTGAATTATAACTTAACAATGAAAAATCTCTTTCATTTTACAAATTATACTTTATAATTTGTACATTAAGAATTCATTAAAATGGATGTATACTAATAAAATGTTATACCAAATAATTAGTATGATATTTATACACAACATACAAATAAAATATAGAAATTAAAAAAAAAAAGAAGAAGCCGGTTTTCTAGTTTTTTAACCGGAACCGCCGGTTCCCGGTTCCTCGATAATGGAACCAGAACCGCACCGCCGGTTTCCGTTCCAGTTCAAAAACCACCGATTCCGGTTCGGTTCCCCGGTTCCGGTTTTTTTGGCCGGCTCTACTAGTATCTAGATATTTTTCTTGATACAATTCATCACCCCTCACTCCCTCAGTTCCCTTGCAGCTTCGATTATAAAGACTCCCTCTGCTATACTCTTCTCTTCAGCATCAGCACCTCAATTCAAATTTCTCTTTTTCCTTTCACTCCACGCATTTTGTCTTTCCAAGAGAGGTTTCCGATGATGATTCTGGGTTAATTCCAAAGCTTCAAGAACACCATCAAGCATATGTATTTTTCTACCCACTTCCATTAATCTATTGAGGATGATCCTTATTTAGGTTGATTTTGTAAGGGATTATCTATACCATCAATTCAATCCAAACTCTAGCTTCATTTTTGTTCATAATCAATCCAACCCTATATTTTCTAGAGAGAGAAACGATGTAAAATTTGGGGACTATGAATCTAGATTTTCTTTTGTGAAATTGTTGATGAGTATAGTCTTGTGGGTGTAATTAAAAGCTTAAATTGTTTTCTTTTCTATAATTTTGGTGATTATAATATCCTAAAAATTTTTGTGTGATAAGATTTTTTTTTATTGGGTATAATCTTTTGTGTTTGATTAAAAGCTTGAATTGATATTTTTCTAAATTCCAAAGCAAGGTATATGGGATATATGTATATATTTTGAGGTACATGGGATATATGTATATATGTATATATGGTTGAAAATTACGTTTCAACATTTGAGGTTAAAAGATGGAACAAAAGTCCATCCTAAATGCCTTGGGAGGCGTATACAATGTGTACTCCGGTGTCAACACCTCCAAAGGAATTTGGGAGGCGTTAAACACCCTAAACCCTAAACCCTAAACCCTAAAGGAATTTGGGAGGCGTTAGACAAGAAGTACCGTAGCGATGACGCGGGTACGAAAAAGTTCGTGGTAGCACGATACTTGGACTACAAGATGGTCGATACTCGACCGATGATGGAGCAAGTATAAGAGTTTCAACTCATTGTACATGACGTCCATGCTGAGGGGATGGCTCTTCCGGACGCGTTCGTGGTTGCAACGTTGATCGAGAAGTTGCCCCCGAATTGGAAGGACTTCAAGAGCTACCTTAAGCACAAGCGAAAGGAAATGACTCTTGAAGACTTGATTGTAAAGCTTCGCATCGAGTCCGATGTGCGCAATCAAGATAAACCGAAGGCATCGGCTGATGCAAAGGTGAACTTGATGGAGAAGGGCGGTCCCTCCAACAAGCGTGATCGCCCAAATGCTAAAGATAAAGGCAAGGCGAAGGGACCATCGAAGAAATTTGATGGTGATTGCTACAATTGTGGCAAACATGGGCATACTGCGAAGGAATGCAAGAAGCCCAAGAACAAAAAGAAGAAGAAGCATGCTGTCCAACGTCGCCGAAAGAGACGGCGAGTGGGTGAAAGAAGATTTTTCGGCTGTGGTCACCGAGGAGGTCAACCAAGTCGAAATCGAGGAGGCTGGTTCATCGACACTGGCGCTACTGCGCACGTGTGTGCCGATAGGAACAAGTTTGTTACCTATCAAGCTGTTGAGGGGAGGAAGCTCAACATGGGGAATCAAGCTTCGTCCGTGGTTGTCAGAGTTGGAGATGTGGTGTTAAAGCTTACATCGGGAAATTCTCTAACTTTGAAGAACGTCCTGCATGTTCCCGACATCCGCAAGAACTTGGTCTCGGGCTCTATTCTAGTTAATAAGGGGTTTAGACTAGTTTTTGAGTCTGACAAGTTTATTTTGTCAAAGAGTGGTACTTTCCTTGGAAAGGGTTACCTCTCTGATGGTCTTTTTAGATTGAATGTATTGGCTATACGCCATGTACCAAAATCTATTGAGAATAATGAAAATGCTACTACTTCCTCTTACATTGTTGAGTGCTCTGATTTATGGCATTGTAGATTAGGACATGTTAATCTAAATGCTATAAAACGATTAGTAAATTTAGATTTACTAAAGTTAAATGAAGTTAACACTCAAAATAAATGTGAAATTTGTGTTGAGGCGAAAATGACAAAACAACCATTTCATTCGGTTGAGAGGAGCACAAAACCCCTTGATTTAATTCACACCGATGTGTGTGATTTAAAGTATGTGCAAACTCGTGGTGGTAAGAAGTACTTTATCACGTTCATCGATGATTGCACGAGATATTGTTATCTTTATCTTTTAAGAGGTAAAGATGAGGCTATTGAAGCGTTTAAACACTTCAAGAATGAAGCCGAAAATCAACTAAGTGGTCGAATTAAGAGTGTTCGAAGTGATAGAGGTGGCGAATATGTTGCTCCGTTTGAGGAATTATGCAACGAAAGTGGTATAATTCATCAAACGACGGCTCCTTACTCACCTCAATCAAATGGCGTTGCTGAACGTAAAAATCGAATTCTTAAGGAGATGATGAACGCTTTGTTGATTAGTTCAGGGTTGCCCCAAAACATGTGGGGGGAAGCTGTCTTGACGGGTAACTACATATTGAACAAGATTCACTCAAAGGTAAAGATGTTACACCTTATGAGTTATGGAAGGTTTGGAAACCATCGTACAAATACCTTAAAGTGTGGGGGTGTTTGGCGAAGGTTGAAGTGCCTCTACCTAAACAAGTTACAATTGGCCCTAAAACGGTTGATTGCATCTTTATTGGGTATGCGCATAACAACAGCGCCTATCGCTTTGTTATCCATAAGTCGGAAGTACCCGACATGACTGTGGGAACAACGATCGAGTCAAGGAATGCGATATTCTTTGAACACATTTATCCTTGTAAAGACAAGGGTAATGTTGAATCTAATTCTAGCAATAGAATTGAAGGTAAAGCCACGAGTTCTAAATCCGAGGATGAAGAACCTAAGTCACGCAAACGACAAAGGTCTAATCCGGAAGATAGTAAACCGAGACGTGGTACTAGAGTTCGGAAACCAAAGCAATTTGGTCCGAATTATGCAGTGTTAATGTTGGATCAAGAAGCAACGACGATCAAAGAAGCTTTTTCTAGATCGGATAGTCCGCTTTGGAGAGAAGCGGTACAAAGTGAAATTGATTCCATAAGGCAAAACCACACTTGGGTGTTGGTTGATTTGCCCGAAGGGTGCAAAACCCATAGGATGCAAATGGATCCTTAAAAGGAAATACAAAGCTGATGGATCAATTGACAAGTACAAAGCTCGTTTGGTTGTCAAAGGGTTTAAGCAGAAAGAAGGGTACAATTATTTCGATACCTATGCTCCTGTAACAAGGATTACATCTATTAGGGTGCTTCTTGCGATTGCTGCTTTGCACAATCTCGAGATACATCAAATGGATGTGAAAATTGCTTTCCTCTATGGAGATTTAGAGGAGGAAATCTATATGGAACAACCAGAAGGATTTGTAGAACCGGGTCAAGGAAAGAAGGTTTGCAAACTGGTTAAGTCCCTCTATGGATTGAAGCAAGCGCCACTTCAATGGCACTTGAAATTTGATAGTGTGATGCTTTCAAATGATTTTAAAATAAACGAATGTGACAAATGTGTTTACATTAAGAACACAAATAACGGATATGTTATTGTGTGTCTTTATGTAGATGACATGTTAATTATGGGTAGCAATATCCGTGTAATTAACGAAATGAAAAGCATGTTAAAGAGGAACTTTGACATGAAAGACTTGGGTTTAGCGGATGTTATTCTTGGTATGAAGATACTAAGGAAATCCGATGGGATTGTCTTGTCACAATCTCACTATGTTGAGAAAGTGCTCAAGAAGTTTAACGCTTTTGATAGCGTGCCCGCTAAAACTCCTATTGAACTTAATGTTCATTTGAGCAAGAACCGAGGTGAGTCGGTTGCTCAAGAAGACTATGCTTGTGTCATAGGGTGTTTAATGTATCTTACAAATTGTACTAGACCCGACATAGCATGTGCCGTGAATAAATTAAGTCGTTACACGAGCAATCCAAGCAAAGAGCATTGGAGAGCTCTTGTACGAGTTTTGAGATACTTGAAGTATACTCAAAGTCATGGGCTACATTTTTTTAGATACCCCCCGGTACTTGAAGGGTACTGTGATGCGAATTGGATTTCGGACACGAAAGACTCGCTTTCCACAAGTGGGTATGTGTTTACTATTGGGGGTGGAGCTGTTACGTGGAGATCCACAAAACAGATGTGTATAGCCCGATCCACCATGGAGTCTGAGTTCATAGCTTTGGATATAGCTGGTGAACAAGCCGAATGGTTGAGAAACTTTCTTGAGGACATTCCATGTTGGGAGAAACCATTGCCTCCGGTGATGATTCACTGCGATAGCCAAGCGGCTATTGGTAGGGCGAAAAGTGGTTTGTATAACGGTAAGTCTCGACATATTCGTCGACGACATAATACCGTGAGACATTTGATCACAACTGGGATTATCTCAGTCGACTATGTAAAGTCGTTGGATAATCTAGCGGATCCACTAACCAAAGGGTTAAACCGTGATCAAATGAATAAGTTGCTAGAGGGAATGGGAGTAAAATCCACGAATTAAGAACTGTCATAGTGGTAACCCAACCATGATGATTGGAAACCCCAAGAACTTGGTTCAATGGGAAAACTAAGCTATGAAAGTTCGTGTGAAAACACTCACATTTATCTATTCCCTAGAAAGCGTTTGAGTGTTGAAAGCTTGTCTAGTGGTGAGGTTAAGTCTATGACTTTTAATGATTCCTAAATCCCTCGAGGAGGTTGAGTATGGCAACATACTCGGTAAAGAATCACCTATGTAAGTGTGAAGTGAGGCCGCTTCGTTAAAGAAACACTTATTAAACCAAAGGGTTGTCCAAGGCCGAAATGGATACAAAACGTGAGAACGGATGAGGTTGAGGTGTATAAGCGTTAACATCGTTGTCTCGGTGCACGCCGTGGAGGAATAGTTCAAAGCATTGCGCTACTATGCCGCCTGTGTACCCGATGGTGTTGACTATGGAAGGTTCAAAGCCACAAACTACCTATCCTAATACTTTTATACCTCGTGAGGACTGAGTTTTTGCATTTGCATACATTTGCATATGACTATCTCACTCATGTGGGGGATTGTTGGAAATTTGGTATTTGACCAAATAAATAATAATTAATATTTAATTTATTAATTAAATTAAATATTATATTATTGTTCTACTCGCGGAGTAGATGAACGAGGTGTATTTATATGCTCAGAACCGATTTCCGGTGAGTGAGATATAAATATTCTAAGTTTGGTGGAGAGTTACTTCTTTCTTGAGAGAAGTGTAAGTATGATGTTTAAAAGTGTTTAAACATGTGGGCTAAGTATCAAGTGGACTAAGTGGATGTGTGGTCGACTTCGTCCTAGGCTCCTCGGCCTAGGCACCTCGGCTTCGGCATTGGCTTCGGTCTTCGGGCTCGGCGTCGGCCTCGGCCTGGGTCCTTGACCTCGGCATAGGCCTCGACATCAGCGTCAGCGTCGGCGTCGGCGTCGGCCTCGGCTTCGACCTCGGGTCTTTGGTTTTCGGCTTCGGCCTTGATACTTCGGCTTCGGCCTCGGTACTTCGGCTTCGGCCTAGTCACTTCGGCCTCGTCACTTAGGCCTCAGCACCTAGCTCAGCCCAGCTCTGGTGGCCCATCCGGAAGAGGTTCTGGAAGGTGACTCTTCAACTGAATAGTCAGCCCTTTCACCTTTCATCTCCACCACTACCTCAAATAGCATTTATGGCTGATTAATGCATTTAATGCATTAAATTCCCCTACATAGTGAGCAGCTTATAAATAGAGGGGATTGTAGGCATTTGAAGGAAAAGCATAAGACATAAAATCGCATATTGCTGCATATTTCTCCTTTGTTCATTGTCCGAGCTCAGTTTTCACCTATATCCAGTTCGCCGGAGCTCTCGAGTTTTACGGTGCTGCTACTCACGAGACTGAAAGTCGTTTTATCTTTGGGGACGATACGCTATTACCGAGAGCACTACCGGGGCGTATTTCGTCTTGCGGAAAGAGGGTTTTCCTCGACTCGACTTTTATTATTTTATATTTTTTTTTTTGTTCGTTGTAATCTTCATTTACGTTTGTACGCCCGGCAAGTTTGTACTCAATTTTCCAACAAATTTCTTTAATGGCTAGTAGTTGTTTTTAGTTGGAACGAAAATGGATTTACAAAAGAAATTGTTTTATTTTCCTTTCATTAGCTTAATTAGTGGATTGTGTAGGAAGTTTTTATCATGGATTAAAGCTATTGGATTCTACTTGCTTTATGGTGAAATTTTAATTGGAATTCAAAAGAAAATAATTTTAAAAGCTAGGCCTAGTTTCCACTTTTTGCAGCTTGAGAAACTTCTGTTCTATTTTTGATTTTCATTAACGTACTGAACCTCGATTCCCAAGTTTAAGAAATGGGTTTTGATCACTTCTTTTATAGCTGTATTACTTTTGAGCAAATAAAGAAGGAAAAGGAACGAAAATGATTTCAAGTGTCAAATTCATTTTCATATTTTTATATGCCTAAATTATGTATATGTTGGATTTTGTGTAAATGTGGAGTTTGTGAACATGTATTTAAATATTAGTGGTAATGTTCAAATCGAGAGATATCAGTATATAGACTTTATTATGTTATATTAATCTTATGATATATATATACGTAGATAAAAGATTATGCTAACTATGTACTCTTATATATAATAATGAGGAGATAGTAGAAATTCGAAGGCAGTTGTTATTTATTTAGTAGCACATAGTATTAAGATGGGGAATTAATTTTCCTCTACTAGAATTCTTATAGAAAGAAATCAAGTAAGATAGTCATCTTATCTTCTATATTCCTTCTCGATTATATTTACTCATACGAATCTTCGTACCAATGAACCAATGAAGGTACGAGCAGGAAGTGATCGAAAAGAGGTTGGAAGAAACGTAATAAGCTAACTAAACCGGAGACAGGTGGGCATTCTATCAAAGAAAATGTTTGATGAAAATGATATATGAGATATATCTTATTCTATGATTATGTTGGATTGACTTGCCTTTGTTTTATGAGTTTTGTATGATACCAACTGCATAGTTATGACGAATTCAGTTCTGCGCAAGGTAGAATTATGTGTACACCCGTGGTTGTGAGTCATCTAGCATATCGACCAATCACTGTGTTCGAGAGGGAGGCCTCCTTCTCAACACCTACTATGTGAATTGTAGCTCTGGTTCACACTTATGATTTATATTAAGTTTTATAAAATATTTAGCATGCTCAAGTTGATTTCAAAGTAAAATACTCGTGAGATGTTTCTTCATGGCAAGTTCAATATATAGTTCTATGGAGAACTTTAATACCATTTTGGCATGTGTCACACTGAGTACTTGTACTCAACCCTGTATATTATTTCTAAAATATGCAGGTTAAGCTTGGTGATGAGATGGAGGTGTGTTGAGTGGCTTGTTGTTAATAAATAATGTATAGCTTGGTTCAAGTTAAGTTTATATGTCTGCATATATGTAAACTAATCATGTGTTTGTCCGCTGCAACATCTCTTTGATATACTTTTGAATTCAATCTTTAGTATGTGGTTTGTTTCCACTGAATACTATATAATCCACTTGTACTCTTGAATAAATTGGTTCTTAAGTTATCTTTTACATCAAGCTTATGATTTAACTAAGTAACTTGTAATCTTGATTCTAAAGTTACTAGTGGGCTTAACATACTTTGATCATTGATTCTATTATTCTACTTGATTATTAGATTATTGAATAATTAAGTTATATAAGCTTAAGATCCAATCATGTTTCTCTTTATCATTGATATGATTTGCAGCGTAACCACTCCGGCTTAGGATATTATTGTGTTCCCTAAATGTCGGGGCGTAGCCCCTAAATTTAAAAAATAATTAAAATATTAATGAATTTACAATCTTATCCTTATAGCCTTAATATCAATTTCTAACAAAATACGGAGTAATTTCATTTGCAGGCAAATGTTCACTTAAAATCATCAAAGTATTTTTCAAATTGAATAAATTATGTTTACAATTCCACATCTAATTCATTAAGAAAAAAATGAAAACAAAAGAAACAGCATAGCCCCCACTTCCACTTTCCCTTGAAAAGAATGGCCGTGAATTGTGGCTTGCCGTCGTTGCCATCAATCGCCGTTGTCGCTGCCGCCACCATAATCGAACATCACCGTGTGACTCGTGATGACTGCACCAAGTAGATTGTGTTGCTATCTCTCTCAATCTCTTTCTCTGAGCTTAGCAGAAAATAATCTTTTATAATTCACACTCGATCAAATAGGTTACTATTATCATTTGTCGTTATTGTATTACAATGATGTTGCTGCAGTGGATGGCAGTTTGGAAATTGAAGACGAACTAATCTGCAAATTGAGGACTAACATGGAAAAGTTGGGGGCTATGGAGATAGAATGGTAAATTCGTAATGATTTTATTATTATTTTTATTAAACGAGGCTATGAATAGTATAATGGGGGCTATGTATAGAATTACCCCTATGGGAATTGGGGAGGGAAACCATGCACTCTATAATATTGACAAGTGATAAAGGTAAAATAGTTAAAGAAAAGGCTACCAATTTTAAAATATATTCCCTATAAATAGGGGTGCTAATCGGTTTCCGGTATTCCGGGAGAACCGGTACCGAACCGGGAACAGGAATACCGGGAACCGGATAAGCCGGTTCCGGTCCGGTAACCGGTTCCACCCCATATTTACAATTCCGGTACCCGGTACCGAACCGGGTACCGGTTAAAATATTATTTTTTATTTTTTTTATTTTTTTATATTTTTATATTAAATTATATTATTAATTTTAAGTTATAATAAATAAAAATTACAATCCCTAATTCTATTTTAAGTTATTTTTTATATTGAATTATCTTGTGAATTTATATTAGGCTTTAAAAAAATACATTTTTAATTTTTTTATAAAAACCGGTTCCTTAACCGGTAATCCGGTAAAACCGGAATCGAACCGGTACCGGAACCAGGAATCCGGGTACCCGGAACCGGACCGGTTAGCACCCCTACCTATAAAATATATTTTCTCTGGTTTTTTTAAGTGTCTTACTTATTAGTTTTATTGTTTGTTTATTAAGTGTCATATTTCAAAATTCGATGACATAATAGTTACATTTTCCAACTTTAGCCCAACAATTAATGTTATATATAAGGTGGTGTACAGAAAAGGAGAATAATAAATAATATTAAAATGTAAATTTACACATTTTTTTGGTTTGTATAATTTATTGACCAGGACACTTAAAAAAATAGAGGGAGTGACTATTTTATACTTTTTTCATTCCACTTCAATTCATATGAAAATAAATTATATGAGTTTAAATAAAATATTACATTGTGTGGTATAAATTAAGTGGTAGGACCAGACTATTGACGGAGGGCGGTCCAATTTATCATAATTTTATAAATACATAACAAAATTTTAAGATAGAGGTAAACATAGATGTCGTTTTCAACGATATTTTAATAATGTTAAAATTACATTAAGATGATGTGTGTTAAATAAGTCTAAAAAGAGTCATCATTTGTTAAAATAAATATATATTTTCTTGAGGGATATGCAATAATACCCAAAAATGCCTATATGAAAAATACTCATTTTTATAAGGAACTTCCCATTTTACCCTCTCTTTTGTGCGGTCAAACACTCTCATAAATTATCTTTTTGTCCTTAATAACATATCTAAATTAAAATAAAAAATAAAAATAAATAGGTTGGCTATTCTATAACCTAGCCAAACGAAAATATTGATTTTCAAAGCAACCATTGCGCTGACGATTCGTAGAAAAGGCACAGGCGGATCAATTTTTCAGATGGTCGCCGATTAGCATCAAATCGACTATCGTATCGAAGATTAGTTTCAGGTGACATTTTGAAAATAGAGTGTAACTCCATGAACATAGGAGTAATTACGGAGATTAAAAAAAAAGTGTTAATAAAAAAAATATAGCTCCTTTATATAAAAAAATATGAATAACGGTCTGCAAGATTGGGAAAATGGAGCTCCAAAAATTAATAAATCCCTTCTAGGGCATGGCAGACAAAATACATTTTGTAAACTTGGTAGGTGATAAGTAAACTAACGAAATTGCTCGACACTTTTAAGATTCGCAGGCCATCTATGCTTTTCTGCGTCGTGTATTTTTCACTGAAGAGACAACATATGACGAAATTATACGCTTTCAACCTTTGCCAGTTTTGCAGAAGTCGTTCAAATTTGGGATAAGTCGATTTGCAATTTCGCAACAGGGTACTTTTGGATAAGGTCTATTTGTAGTAGTAACACTATTCAATTTCGTTAAAAATTCGCAGGGGAAGTAGGTTGAGTAAGCAGAAGGGGAAAAGTAGCAAATACACTCCTAACGTTGTTACCGCGGAGCAAATCCACCCCTAACGAAACGTTAGGTGCTGCCAACCCCTCAACGTCCATATAAGTGGTGCAAAAATCACCCTCTGTTAACGGAAGTCTTAACACCGTTAAACGAAAATAAATTTTTGTATATTTGTTACTTTTATTGTGGGACCCACCTCAAACAACTTTGAACAACAAACATTACAGGTTGAAGATTCGAGAATCGCCGCTCCTCACTCTCACACACAACAACAGTTCATTGTTTTTTAAGATTGATTTTCGTGGTTGAAGATTCGAGAATACAATAGTAAGAAGCAAAGCCCCAAATCAATTGAGAAAAGTTTAACAATCAAATATCAAAAAACAATTAGAGTTTTTGTTTTTCTTCGTTCTTGGAAAAAGGGAATGAGTTCGAATCTTCAAGTAGATCATGGACAAGCTCTTCCAAATAGCTGAAAATCAAAAATTGAAATGCAATATGGAGAAAATTCGACATTTTGCTTCTGCGAGATTGAAGGCACCCACCCACATCGACGCAGCACTTTGAGCCCCATATCGGATGCCTCTCTCGGACCACCGGTCGTGGAGGTGCGACCCTGGTCCTTCTAGCCTTGGCGAGTCACGTCGGCGGTAGGAACCCTAGGTGGCGGCAGGTTTGGGCCCTACTCCCTCTGTTTTCAGTGCGCTCAAGAAGTTTGAAGAAGGAACCCAATGAAGCTGCCCAGGTTTGACGTGCGCAAGGTGTTCGTAAGATTGTCTCAATGAGAAATACCTCAAAATAGTAGTGTGTTTCAAGGGATTTCTGCAAAAACATTGCGGGTTTTCTGGAAAAGAGCCAAGGGAGAAGAAGGGGTTGAGTTTCTGGTATAAAATTCAATTTCACATCTTTCCAACTCTTCCTTGTTGGTGGGTCCGACGATAATAAATAAAATATACAGAAATATAAAAATTCATTTTTCATTTGACGGTGTTAAAACCTCCGTTAGATAAGGGTGGTTTTTGCACCATTTATATAGACGTTGTGTTGGAAATTTGGTTTTTGACCAAATAAATAATAACAAATATTTAATTTATTATATAAATTAAATATTAGATTATTGTTCTACTCTCGGAGTAAATGAGCGTGGTACATTATAAGCTCAAAACCGATTTCCGGTGAGTGAGATATAAATGTTCAAAGTTTGGTGGAGAGTTACTTCATTAGTTAATGAAGTGTAAGTTATACCACATTGATTAAATATTAATGTGGTGTGCTGTTTAAAAGTGTTTAAACATGTGGGCTTAATAACAAGTGGGTCAAGTAAGTGGATAAGTGTGTGGTTGGGCTCTCGCGTGAGCACACACTCGATCCGGCCCCGCCGTCCGTGCCGGACGGCACGGACGGCTCCGGCTCGGGCTCGGGCTCGGGCCTCGGGCCTCGGGCCTCAGGCTCGGGTTTCGTGGCCGTGGACTTGGATCTTGGCAATTGGTCCTTTGGGCCTTTGGCTTGGGCTTGGGGTCTTGTGTACTATATTTTTTGGACCACAAAATATATAGTGTTTTGGGCCATGTGGAAGCCCAATTGCCCAGCCCAATTCTAATGAGGCCTAGCCCAATTCGTGGCCCATCCGGAAGAAGACTCTGGAAGGTGTCTCTTCAGCTGAACAGTCAGCCTCTTCCACTCCACCACTAACCCACTACCTTAGTGGTTGTTAATGCATTTATGGCATTGATGTCCCTACTGAATGAGCAGCCTATAAATAGAAGGCTCTGCAGGCCATTCTAGGACACACAACTCAAAGCATTTTGCATCATCTCTTCTACAACATTCAGTTTTTGAGCTCAGTTCCTTCGCCTTTTTATTTCCAGTTCGCCGGAGCTTCTTAGTTTGCGGTGCTGCTACTAAGAAGACGAGAAGTCGTTTTATCTTTGGGGACGAAGCGCCAAATCCGTGAGCACTACCCGGGGCGTAATTCGTCTTGCGGAAAGAGGGTTTCCTCGACTCGACTTCAAATTTCATTTTGTACGTAGTTTTTTCTCATTTCACTTGTAATCTTCGATTATCCTATTGTAATTGTACGCCCGGCAAGTTCTACATTTCCAACATTCGCAAGACGAATTATACTTGCCGTTCCAAGGAGTTTTGAATCAACTATTCGAAGATGACAAGTGCTGCAGCTTCCACCGACTCGTCCATTGAAGCTTCGACATTGCCATCTACTATGTCGTCAACTGTTCCATCAACCATGTCAACGCCTGCCAACCTTCACTACTGCATCGGCAATGAACTCCAACACTGGCGGTTCAACCGGAGGCTCGACTATGCCTTCAAGTTCGTGGGTTTGGAATAACCCATTTTTGTCAAGCGGTGGTTCCGCTTCAAGCGGCACCGTGGGTTCCACTTTTAGTGGAACTGTTGGAGCGCCATTCATGGGCTCGACTGTGGGGGCGGCCTATGGGCCTAACCCAAGTGGCTCCCTTATGGGAGCGAACTCGGCATCAATGGTGATGCCACCCGCCGAGAAGCCGCCGAAGTTTAGCGGAGCTGACTTCAAAAGGTGGCAACAAAAGATATTGTTCTACTTGACAACATTGGGAGTGGCAAACTTCCTCACGGAAGATGAGCCGGCTGCGCCAAATGCCAATGAGGCGAACTTCCATGTTCGTGCTTTGTATGACAATTGGCGAAATGGAGACTACTTGTGCAAGAATTTCATTCTCAATGCCTTGGATGATAGCTTGTACAATGTATACTCTGGTGTCAACACCTCCAAAGGAATATGGGAGACGTTAGACAAGAAGTACCGTAGCGATGACGCGGGTACGAAGAAGTTCGTTGTAGCCCGATACTTGGACTACAAGATGGTCGATTCTCGACCAATGATGGAGCAAGTACAAGAGTTTCAACTCATTGTGCATGACGTCCATGCTGAGGGGATGGTCCTTCCGGATGCGTTCGTTGTGGCGACCGTGATCGAGAAGCTACCCCCAAATTGGAAAGACTTCAAGAGCTACCTCAAGCACAAGCGAAAGGAGATGACTCTTGAAGACTTGATTGTGAAGCTACGCATCGAGTCGGATGTGCGCGATCAAGACAAACCAAAGGCACCGTATGATGCCAAGGTGAACTTGATGGAGAAGGGCGGTCCCTCCAACAAGCGTGATCGCCTAAATGCCAAAGACAAAGGCAAGGCGAAGGGACCATCGAAGAAATTTGATGGTGATTGCTACAATTGTGGCAAGCATGGGCATACTGCGAAGGACTGCAAGAAGCCCAAGAACAAGAAGAAGAAGAAACATGCTGCCAACGTCGCCGAAAAAGATGGCGAGTGGGTGAAAGAAGACTTTACGGCTGTGGTCACCGAGGAGGTCAACCAAGTCGAAAAGCCGGGAGGCTGGTTCATCGACATTGGCGCTACTGCGCACGTGTGTGCCGATAGGAACAAGTTTGTTACCTATCAAGTTGTTGAGGGGAGGAAGCTCAACATGGGGAACCAAGCTTCGTCCGTGGTTGTCGGAGTTGGAGATGTAGTGCTAAAGCTTACATCCGGGAATTCTCTAACTTTGAAGAACGTGCTGCATGTTCCCGACATCCGAAAGAACTTGGTCTCGGGCTCTATTCTAGTTAGTAAGGGGTTTAGACTAGTTTTTTAGTCTGACAAGTTTATTTTGTCAAAGAGTGGTACTTTTCTTGGAAAGGGTTACCTCTCTGATGGTCTATTTAGGTTGAATGTATTGGCTATACGCCATGTACCAAAATCTATTGAGAGTAATGAAAATGCTACTACTTCCTCTTACATTGTTGAGTGCTCTAATTTATGGCATTGTAGATTATGACATGTTAATCTAAATGCTATAAAACGATTAGTAAATTTAGATTTATTAAAGTTAAATGAAGTTAACACTCAAAACAAATGTGAAGTTTGTGTTGAGGCAAAAATGACAAAACCACCGTTTCATTCGGTTGAGCGGAGCACAAAACCCCTTGATTTAATTCACACCGATGTGTGTGATTTAAAGTATGTGCAAACTCGTGGTGGTAAGAAGTACTTTATCACGTTCATCGATGATTGCACGAGATATTGTTATCTTTATCTTTTAAGAGGTAAAGATGAGGCTATTGAAGCGTTCAAACACTTCAAGAATGAAGCCGAAAATCAACTAAGTGGTCGAATTAAGAGTGTTCGAAGTGACAGAGGTGGCGAATATGTCGCTCCGTTTGCAGAATTATGCAACGAAAGTGGTATAATTCATCAAACGACGGCTCCATACTCACCTCAATCAAATGGCGTTGCTGAACGTAAAAATCGAACTCTTAAGGAGATGATGAATGCTTTGTTGATTAGTTCAGGGTTGCCCCAAAATATGTGGGGGGAAGCTGTCTTGACAGCCAACTATATATTAAACAAGATTCCACTCAAAGGTAAAGATGTTACTCATTATGAGTTATGGAAAGGTTGGAAACCGTCGTACAAATACCTTAAAGTGTGGGGGTGTTTGGCGAAGGTTGAAGTGCCTCTACCTAAACAAGTTACAATTGGCCCTAAAACGGTTGATTGTATCTTTATTGGGTATGCACATAACAGCAGTGCCTATCGCTTTGTTATCCACAAGTCGGAAGTACCCGACATGACTGTGGGTACAACGATCGAGTCAAGGAATGCAATATTCTTTGAACACATATATCCTTGTAAAGACAAGGGTAATGTAGAAACCAATTCTAGCAATAGAATTGAAGGTGAAGCCACGAGTTCTAAATCCGAGGATGAAGAACCTACGTCACGCAAACGACAAAGGTCTAATCCGGAAGATAGTGAACCGAGACGTGGTAGTAGAGTTCGGAAACCAAAGCAATTTGGTCCGGATTATGTAGTGTTCATGTTGGATCAAGAACCTACGACGATCAAAGAAGCTTTTTCTTGATCGGGCAGTCCGTTTTGGAGAGAAGCGGTACAAAGTAAAATTGAGTCCATTAGGCAAAACCACACTTGGGTGCTGGTTGATTTGCCCGAAGGGTGTAAACCCTTGGGGTGCAAATGGATCCTTAAAAGGAAATACAAAGCTGATGGATCAATTGACAAGTACAAAGCCCGTTTGGTTGTCAAAAGGGTTTAAGCAGAAAGAAGGGTACGATTATTTCGATACCTATGCTCCTGTAACAAGGATTACATCCATTCGGGTGCTTCTCGCAATTGCTGCTTTGCACAATCTCGAGATACATCAAATGGATGTGAAAACTGCTTTCCTCTATGGAGAATTAGAGGAGGAAATCTATATGGAGCAACCAGAAGGATTTGTAGAACCTGGTAAAGAGAAGAAGGTTTGCAAACTGGTTAAATCCCTCTATGGATTGAAGCAAGCGCCACTTCAATGGCACTTGAAATTTGATAATGTGATGTTGTCAAATGGGTTTAAGATAAACGAGTGTGATAAATGTGTTTACATTAAGAACACGAATAACGGGTATGTTATTGTGTGTCTTTATGTAGATGACATGTTAATCATGGGTAGTAATATCCGTGTAATTAATGAAACTAAGAACATGTTAAAGAGGAACTTTGACATGAAAGACTTGGGTTTAGCGGATGTTATTCTTGGTATGAAAATACTAAGGAAATCCGATGGGATTGTCTTGTCACAATCTCACTATGTTGAGAAAAGTGCTCAAGAAGTTTAACGTTTTTGAAAGCGTGCCCGCTAAAACTCCTATTGAACTTAATGTTCATTTGAGCAAGAACCGAGGTGAGTCGGTTGCTCAAGAAGACTATGCTCGTGTCATAGGGTGTTTAATGTATCTTACAAATTGCACTAGACCCGACATAGCATGTGCCGTGAATAAATTGAGTCGATACACGAGCAATCCAAGCAAGGAGCATTGGAGAGCTCTTGTACGAGTTTTGAGATACTTGAAGTATACTCAAAGTCATGGGCTACATTTTTCGAGATACCCCCCGGTACTTGAAGGGTACTGTGATGCGAATTGTATTTCGGACACGAAAGATTCACTTTCTACAAGTGGGTATGTGTTTACAATTGGGGGTGGAGCTGTTACGTGGAGATCCACAAAACAAACGTGTATAGCCCGATCCACCATGGAGTCCGAATTCATAGCTTTAGATATAGCTGGTGAACAAGCCGAATGGCTAAGAAACTTTCTTGAGGACATACCATGTTGGGAGAAACCATTGCCTCCGGTGATAATTCACTACGATAGCCAAGCGGCTATTGGTAGGGCAAAAAGTGGTTTGTATAATGGTAAGTCTCGACATATTCGTCGACGACATAATACCGTGAGACATTTGATCACAACTGGGATTATCTCAGTCGACTATGTGAAGTCGTTGGATAATCTGGCGGATCCACTAACCAAAGGGTTAAACCGTGATCAAATGAATAAGTTGCTTGAGGGAATGGGAGTAAAATCCATAAATTAAGAACTATCATAGTGGTAACCCAACCATGATGATTGGAAACCCCAAGAACTTGGTTCAATGGGAAAACTAAGTTGTGAAAGTTCGGGTGAAAACACTCACACTTATCTATTCCCTAGAAAGCGTTTGAGTGTTGAAAGCTTGCCTAGTGGTGAGGATAAGTCTATGACTTTTAATGATTCCTAAATACCTCGAGGAGGTTGAGTATGGCAAGATACTCGGTAAAGAATTACCTATGTAAGTGTGAAGTGAGGCCGCTTCGTTAAGATACACTTATGAAACCAAAGGGGTGTCCAAGGCTGAAATGGACACAAAACGTGAGAACGGATGAGGTTGAGGTGTATAAGCGTTAACATCGTTGTTTCGGTGCACGCCATGGAGGGATAGTTCAAAGCATTGAGCTACTATGCCGCCTGTGTACTCGATGGTGTTGACTATGGAAGGTTCAAAGCCACAAACTACCTATCCTAATACTTTTATACCTCGTAAGGACTGAGCTCTTGCATTTGCATACATTTGCATATGGCTATCTCACTCATGTGGGGATTGTTGGAAATTTAGTTTTTGACCAAATAAATAATAACAAATATTTAATTTATTACATAAATTAAATATTAGATTATTGTTCTACTCTCGGAGTAGATGAGCGTGGTACATTTATAGGCTCAAAACCGATTTCCGGTGAGTGAGATATAAATGTTCAAAGTTTGGTGGAGAGTTACTTCATTAGTTAATGAAGTGTAAGTTATACCACATTGATTAAATATTAATGTGGTGTGCTGTTTAAAAGTGTTTAAACATGTGGGCTTAATAACAAGTGGGTCAAGTAAGTGGATAAGTGTGTGGTTGGGCTCTCGCGTGAGCACACACTCGATCCGGCCTCGCCGTCCGTGCCGGACGGCACGGACGGCTCCGGCTCGGGCCTCGGCCTCGGGTTCGGGTTCGGGTTTCGTGGCCGTGGACTTGGATCTTGGCAATTGGTCCTTTGGGTGGTCCTTTGGGCCTTTGGCTTGGGCTTGGGGTCTTGTGTACTATATTTTTTGGACCACAAAATATATAGTGTTTTGGGCCATGTGGAAGCCCAATTGCCCAGCCCAATTCTAATGAGGCCTACCCGTCCAGCCCAATTCGTGGCCCATCCGGAAGAAGACTCTGGAAGGTGTCTCTTCAGCTGAACAGTCAGCCTCTTCCACTCCACCACTAACCCACTACCTTAGTGGCTGTTAATGCCTTTATGGCATTGATGTCCCTACTGAATGAGCAGCCTATAAATAGAAGGCTCTGCAGGCCATTCTAGGACACACAACTCAAAGCATTTTGCATCATCTCTTCTACAGCATTCAGTTTTTGAGCTCAGTTCCTTCGCCTTTTTATTTCCAGTTCGCCGGAGCTTCTTAGTTTGCGGTGCTGCTACTAAGAAGACGAGAAGTCGTTTTATCTTTGGGGACGAAGCGCCAAATCCGTGAGCACTACCCGGGGCGTAATTCGTCTTGCGGAAAGAGGGTTTCCTCGACTCGACTTCAAATTTCATTTTGTTCGTAGTTTTTTCTCATTTCACTTGTAATCTTCGATTATTCTATTGTAATTGTACGCCCGGCAAGTTCTACATTTCCAACACGTTGAGGGGTTGGCTGCACCTAACATTTCGTTAGGGGTGTATTTGCTTCGCAATGGCAATGTTAGGGGTGTATTTGCTACTTTTTCCAAGCATAAGTGAAACAGTAAATAATCATCGGGCCTTCTTATTTTTACGGGCCTACAACTATGTAGTATTATTTTAAAAATATATATATATTATTTGGGAATCCGAATATTGCACATGTCGATACACTGAAGAGATATATATATATATATAGAGGTTGGATCATATATTAATGGATCCTCATATGCTAAATAGGAACGCATCTCAACCTTCTATATTTTCAGATCAATGGATGTAGATGAATTTTGGAAATAAGGAGAGATGTGGTTATTTAAGTTTTTAGGGCTAATATTGTCATATTCTTTTGATATTAATTCCATATCCTTATAATTATGGAATTTAATTTAGATACTTAGGCCACTCACAATGTTGATCACCAATTTTGGTGATCTCTCTTGCTTTTCCGGTGGGAGAGAGCACACCTGGAGAGATCCCCAATACACGTGATCTCTCTGGGATCTCTCCTAATATTTTATTATTATTATTATTATTATTTTATTTTTTTTATGCTTTTGCTAATTTAATTTATTAAACTTATAAATAAAATCAACAAAATTCAATTAATTTTATTTTATTAAATTCAAATAGTAGTCGACAATACAATATTAAAAAAACAACTAATAAAAACTAGAATTTAAAAAAACATCTAAAGGCCATTTAATTCTCGCATCATCCCCATTATGCGAAAATGTTCCTCCAAATCCGCAGGCGACATCTTGCTTGTATCCTTCTCCTTCAGCTTTAGATACGTCTTGAGTGATTTGATTTTTTCATACGCTTGTCTTTTCTTTGCCCAATCCGAGAAATCTCGATTTGCATCCGCAGTGGCGTCGAGAAGATTGACGATTTTATCCTCCGGAAGGTTTGGTAGAGGAGCACTTGGAGCACTTCCAGTAGCCTTCCCCTTTCCTTTCGTTGCAGTCCTTCCAATTGGCCTTTCACGGCTGAAGAAGGGGAAATCATCCTCGGATCTAGAAGAGTTGGACGATCCGTCTAGCCCTTTTTGGCACTTATCAGAGCCGACGCATTGATAATTGGGAAACTCGTGCAAGATCTTCCAAGCATCCTTCAGAACGAAGTGCTGCTTGTTGTTCTTCTTGTAGTACATCTTGGCAGCAGCGTCGTAGATGTCGTCGTTGCTCGAACCGCTTGGCCATTGCTCCTTGCATTGAAGGTAGAACCCGTTGAATTGTGTGACCTTCGCTTGAGCTCGTGAAAAATGAGACCTCAGCTGCACGGCGTCCCGATCGATGACGTTGTCCGGCTTCTTCTGCGTGTTGTACATGATTTCGATGCGCTTCCAAAATTGGAGGCCGCTTTGGTCGACACCCTTTCTCGGATCTTGAGATACGGCGCACCAACAAAACGCGATGGCAGCCGTTTCTTCCGGAGAGTAGGCGACCGGCGCCCTGTTGGTAGGAATGGCGGCTTCGGAATCATCTTGATTGGCCTTTGATTTCGCCTTGGGCTTCGCTTTCCCCTTCACCTTTCCTTTTGACGGTGAAGGAGCGGGGACGTTGGATACGCTCTCGAAGGAGGCGGATAGGTTCATCGTCTCCAAGCCTTGCGTTGCAAAACTGATGAGCATCCGGCGGAGATGATCGATACGATCCGGAAGAGTAGCCCTCAAATAAAGGAGGAGCCGTGGCGTAGGCGCCGAAACCGAGGACCGGCGGCGGAGTGGGAGCTTCATCCGGGATAGGTGGGGGCGTCGGCGCCGGTGCTCCGTAGTTGCCGGCGTAATTTCCGTACCACGTATTGAACTCGTTCTCCATTGGATCCACTATTTTTTTAGGAGAAAATTGAAGCAAGAACACAAGAAATTGGAGAAGAAATTGAAGCAAGAAAATAAGAAATTGGAGAAGAAAATGTGGTGAAGAACCACAATATTGAGCATCAATTTATAGGGATGATTGGGTGTAGCCGTTGGGAGCCAACGGCTACCCCAACGTCTTTTTCTTATTCTTTTTTATTTTTTTTATTTTCCTTTGATTTTCGGCGATTAAAAAAAAAATTAATTCGCTTGCTGACGTCAGCAAGCATCGACCGATCTCTGAGCGGAGGAGCGCACACGCCTTGACCGATCACCCCCTCCACAACGCGCACGCCCGATCGATCGCTCGCCTCTTCTCGGCGGAGGAGCGATCCCTCTGATGCGTTGTGGATCGCCTTATGTATGTTACGTGCCTTTTTTTTTTCCCTTATTTAAAGTTTCTGTCTATCTATCATCTTCTATGAACTTCATCAAGCTTCCGTCTCCATCTTTTGAAGAACATGATTTCTCCAAATAAGTTTCATTGTTAAAATTTTATTTTTCTTATCCGATTTCTACAAATTTGTATACTTAATTTGTCAAATTAAAGCATACAATTCTTTTTATAAGCATATTTTAAACTAGTAAAAAGCATGATTTTCGAAGCTATAAGCATATTTTAAACTAATTAAAAGCATGATACTTGAAGTTATAAGCATATTTTAAGCTAGTAAAAAACATGATATTCGAACAATAGACATATTTCAAACTAGAAAATTAAAAGGATGATATTAGAAGCTTTAAGTATATTTTAAACTAGTAAAAAGCATGATATTTGAAACAATAAGCATGATATTTTAAACCATACAAATTTTTATTTCAAAAATCATGACTTTAATGGAATTTAAGCATCAAATTTTAGTTTGTCAATATCAAAAAAATAATATTATTGTATAATATTTTATTTAAAAGAGAATTTATTTTTATTTTTTTGTATTTCATTTCTATTATTGTTTATATAATGGGTGAAGTGTAACAATTAATAATAATTGAAGGAATTTTCGGAAGAATTTTAAGGAATTAAGTTCTTTGAATGAACCTTTTAAATCGGAAACAATTTTTAAATTGAAAAGGCAAGACATGACCAATATTTAAGCATTGTTTTAGAATAATATTTTATGCTTTTAAACTGTATTTTAGTATCAAATATTCTAAATTTACTTTTGAATTATGAATATAAAATGAAATAAGGGCTTTAAGCATACAACTGTGCACATTTAAGCATAATATGGTGAAACTAGAAGCATAAGCATTGACATTGACATATGATGATATTTCACGACAAAACAATAAAACGTGGGCTAGACTATTAGATATACATTGAATACATTAGAAACCAATAAAAGATTGTAAAAATATTTGAAAAGGAAAGATTTGTTGAAGGGCTGCGTTAATTTCGGATTTGGAAGATTTAATGGGATACCCAAATATTACATCTACCAAAATTGCCCTCCATACGGCTTTAAGAAATTAATTAATCCTTGCATAATTATTGTAGATGTAAAATCTTTGCCACTAATTATATTTGATGGATGGTGGGATGTAATCCTATTTAACATGTGTGAATTTATTAATACATGAACCATACCCTATATATATATATATATAAATTCTGTAATATAAAAAAAAAAAAAAAGATATACTATTACGCAATCCAAATACGTCTGGATACAGTGAAGATGGGTGATTTAATAGTACATGAAAATTAAAAAAGAGCTCTGGCATGGCAGTGGCAGTGGCACCGATACTCGGTTTTTATTTGATGATGCAAGCATGTATCGATCATGCTTCCCAGCCTCTGAGGAGTGTGGCTCTGGCGACGCGGTTGACGCCCAAGCTGAATGCTCCCATTCGAAGGTCGCAGTTGTGAGTCTTGCACATGTCCTTAACGTCAGCGAATCCTCGATCCATGTACCTCTTCAACTCCCCATTCACTTTCTCCTCATCCCACATGAAACCTTGTATGTTCTGAACCCACTCGAAGTAACTAACAGTCACCCCACCTGAGTTTGAGTATATGTCCGGTAGAACAATCACTCCCTTCTCCGACAGTATCTGGTCTGCCTCTGGATCCGTCGGATGGTTAGCTGCTTCGATGATGAACTTGGCCTTGACGTGTTTGGCGTTGTCCCTGTTTATGACCCCGCCCAGCGCTGCCGGGATCAGAATGTCGCAGTCCTCCACGAGGATGGAGTCCGGGTGCACCGCATCGGCGCCCGGGAACCCCTGCACTCCTCTTTGCTGCTGCACGTGCTCAATGAGGCTGGGGACGTCTATCCCGCGGCCGCTGGAGTTCTTGATGGCCCCCGTCACATCGCTGACGGCCACGATGATCCCGCCCTGCTCGCTGATGAGTCGAGCAGCCCAGGAGCCGACATTACCGAACCCCTGCACCACCACTCGCTGGCCTGCGATGCTCTTGCCGTACTCCTTGAGCAGGGCTTCCGTAGCATAGAGCACGCCTCTCCCAGTGGCAGCATCTCTTCCCAGGGATCCACCCAGGTCGATTGGCTTCCCCGTCACCACTGCAGGAGAGTAGCCGTGGAATTTGGAGTACTCGTCCAGTATCCAGGCCATGGTCTGGGGACCAGTACCCATATCAGGTGCGGGAACATCGGTATGGACTCCGATGAGGTCGTGTATCTTTTGGGTGAAGACTCTGGTCAGCCTTTCCAGCTCAGAGATGGTGAGCTCAGAGGGGTTGCATCCGATCCCTCCCTTGGCCCCTCCGTAAGGAATGTTGGCCACTGCAGTCTTCCACGTCATCAGCTGAGCCAGCGCGTTCACTTCGTCGGGCTCTACCTCTGGGTGGTATCTGATGCCTCCTTTCATAGGGCCCCGAGCATTGTCGTGCTGAACCCTGAATCCCACAAACGATGCCAAGCTCCCGTCATCTTTTGGGATCGTGCATTCCACCTATATATATTATTAATATCAATATCAATATCAATTCATAATTACTCATCCCCCCCCCCCCCCCTAATTAATTAAGTAATTAATCAATTCATTAATTTCATAATTAATTAATTTGTAGTTGCGTTACGCACCTTGATTTCTCTGAAAGGTATTAGTAGACTCTTCTCCAGCTTCGAGTCCAGCCCCAGCAGCCGAGCTGCCAGCTTGAAGTTTCTGTTGGTTGCAGCTAACGCATTCATGGTCGATCAATGATTCTCTGAATTTCTTCTCTACCAGCACACCCGGCCGTTACGGAAGAAGAAGAAGAAGAAGATGAATATGAAGATAGATGATAATGAAGAAGAATTAATTAAAAATATATACACAGCATGTCGCATATATATATATACTACTTAAATAAGCTAGCTAGAGAGCACCTCAATCCAATCCAACTAATTAACTCAGTCTCAGATATGATTACCACGTACGTCTTGTCATCATCTAGTCATCTCACCTCTTGAATATTCACCACGGCAGTGCAAGTGCAAGTGCAATGTTCCAATTAATAGTATTAATTTTAATGCGAATATCAATGATCATAAAGTAATTAAATTAAATTGGCTTAATCCATGAATTATGCCGCAGCTGGCTGGCTTGACCAACCACACCTGGATCTAGAGCTTCATCAGGTTATTGTAATTCACGAGACGAGAGTCCAGACTTTTAAAATATACCACTATTAATTAAAAGTACTGTCGTCAATGGTCAAGTTCATCCACCTACCTATCTCTGTCTATACGCAACAACTAGTAGTAAATTAAATTGTAAATTTGCCAATTAAAACCAGTCCAGATCCAGAATCCAGAATGTAGATTAGAGCTAGATTAATTAAATCTCTCCCATGTGTTTCTCATAATATATATATTTTAAAAGGGTGTGTTTGCCAGGCCACGTGTGCTCGTTTGAGGTACACATCATGACATCAATTAGTTATTCTCTGGTTGCAGCCTAGCTCCGAATTCAACAACTATTATCAAAGTATAATATTAATTAAGGCTAAAGCTTACTATATAATTACGACACTCGGTCGTCAGTAGTTGGCAAATTGTTTGTCCATATAAGAAAGTGACTTTAATTAACGCGCATCACAAGTCACTCAATATATCATCCACCAAATCACAATATCATACAAAAAGAGAGAGAGATAGAGATTGAAAAGGAATTATGGAAAAAACCAATTTGTTCTAGTTGTTACGCGCGCTGACACAAAAGGAATGAGCATAGTTTTTGAATTAATCAAAATTACTACAAGTGTAGCTAGCTAGCGAGCTAGGAAGAAGAAATTATGAGAGTAACAAAAACAGCTGCCAGCTAGAAAGAAGTTCATACCTTGGTGAACAAAGGAAACTCAAAGCTATATATGGAATTGAGAATGAAGTTCCTCTCTCTCTCTCTCCAAAATATTAGTATTGGTTCTCAGTTGTGGCCAATCCAAGGACTTGGGAGGCCCATATATATATATATATATATATATATATATGGGCGCGCGTGTGTGTATATGTGTGGTTGCTGGGTGTGGGTAGTAGTAGTACGATGATGCTAATCAGCACCCTGAGAGTTTTATGTGACACTGATGTATTATGCCATAGAGAGAGAGAGAAAGAAAGGAATATATATAGGAAGAATTGAATAGGATTCCAATTCTATGTTTGTGTTTGGTCGCCTAACTAAAGAGTACAATTATAAAGGCCGGAAACTAGAGGTTCCGATCCATAATTAATGTACTAGAGATCAGTTTTCATATATGCAGTATTAATTAGGACTGAGCATAAGAAACCGAAAAATCGAATCGACCGACTATCCAGACCGAATCCGATCTGAAAATATGGGTAACCGAATTGTATGGTTCGGTTTTTATTTCTAATTTTCAAAACCCGACTCTAACGGTTTGGTTTCGATTTCTATGCCTAAAAAACCGACGGTTAACCGAACCAGTACCAATTAAATAAATATATAATTTTATATACATATATATATATATATATGTTATTAGATATTACTAATAAAGTTTGAGAAAAGATCACCCGATTCTAAGTACTGATGGAGCCAAAAGTTAATAAGCAATTGACGGTAGCTCGATTGTAAGTTTAAGTTATTGCAAAGCTTATTCTATTAGGATTATGCAATTTAATTTCATTATTTTTTAATTTTTGTAAATTATTTATTTTGCATGCATATTCTAAGATATGAATTCTTTCGAATTTTCCTATTATGAACTATAGAAAATAGAATATTATTTTATTTATGGTTAACCGGTAGATAAACGGTTAACCGACCCAATTTTTAGGTTAACCGCTTTTATGGTTTTTGGTCTCTATTTTTTAATTTATAACGGTTAACCGACCCGATAAAAAACCGCATGATCGATTTTTTATGTATAAAATGATCGGTTAACCGACCCGTGCTCACCCATAGTATTAATTAATAAATTAATTAAAAAGAAAAAGAAAAAGAAAATTAAAGCTGGAGTATCTCAGACGTGGAATCCCCAACTCTTTGTCTCTCAGATCAATTAGTACATGGTACGTGATTCTGACACGATTCTCCACCCATTTCCCCTCTTATTAATCTTCATTTCAATTCCTTAACATATACTAGTATGTTTTAATAATCAATTGCATGCCTAGCTAATAACTACTACGGAGTAATATTATAGTATATGTCTCTGTTTTTGAGGATTTGATTCCGTTTATTTAAGAATCGATTCCATTTATATACTGCTGTGAGTGTGTGCTGATATTATATTCCCACATCCACAGCTCAACTTGTGGCTGAAGCTCTCATCCAAGAGGGGCAGCAGAGAATTCCTTTCCTCCCCATTAATTAAAATCACTACTACATACATGATCGAGTACTACTGTCACGGCCTTTCTTAAATTAGTAGTATTATTAGTACCATATATGCACAACAAAACTGCCATCAAAAGCGGCCGTTGAAGGATGATCCAATCCTCTACTTGTGCAACCATATAAAATCTTTTATGATATACGCCTACGTAATCATTCCATCATGCATCTATAGCTGGCACCACATCTAGAGTTGTTACCATCTTCAACTCATTTGCTTAATTATACTCCCATTTCACTTCTTCCTTCTCCCGTTACTTTACTTGAATATACGTAGGGTATAAGATTAAAAATTACAACACAGAAATATATTTCATGTATTTATCATATATCGATCGATTCACTAAAGTGTTTCTTATTGGTTGATTTCATCGTACTACAAAATTAAGTCATGCCGCGTTGAAACTAACCCGAATATAATCATGCACGTATGTGGGTTGACTTATTGACTTATTTAACCCCTCAAACTGAATTAATAGCGCGACTACATATATATATGACCTAGCTATCATCTTAATTAATTTAATTAATAATTCGCCTAAACAAATCTAAAAGATAAAAAAGTTGGCACCCACACATTATCATCTATATATATATATCATCCCAAAAGAGAATGTGATAAAGTGTGCTTCTGTAGAGAATCTTTACTTATATGGAATCCTCCTCAGAATCTTTGGAATCCTACATTGCAACCATATTCAAGTTTCCCCTTTAAATTGTTATTCCTCAATTATTAGTTCTTCTAATGTTCAAGTTATACAAATACATCTAGTTGTCACTATTAGAATCTAATCCCTTGCCCTTGGCGATAGCTTGGTAATATATAATTTGTTCCTATCGTTTTGCAATTTTAATTTTTGAACAATTCGATCGGTACAAATCTTTTCTTTTTCTTTCTCTTAAGGGTGTGTTCTCTTTGATAGAAAATTATCATGGGAAAAGAAGGGAAAAAAAAACAACCATCCTTTTAAATTTCTCCTTATTTCACACATTTTCTCATCTCATTATCTATAATGAAGAATTTTACTTCCGTTGAGTGAAAAGGAAGGGAAAGAAAGAGTAAAAATCTTCTTTATAGATAAGAAAGTGGGAAATAAGGAGAAATTGAAAGAGTGATTGTTCTCTTTTCCACCATTTTCCCATGATAATTTTCAATCAAATAGAACATGCCCTAAAGAAGAAGCAAGCAAATACCACAAATTGAAAATTCATACATGGTTATAATCACTTTCAATACTTTTTTTTAATGAGAAAATTCATACCACCATAAAGGACCTACAATAATCTAATAAATTTGTATATATATGAATCATTTAATACAGAGTATATATAATTAATCAATGCTAATTAAATAATATTGGACAAGTTTACTTCATAAAGAGTCGCATAATATTTACTTTTTCTGTAACGAAAGAGAAGAAAGATGTACCCTAATTGAATGATGAACTATTGTTAATTAATAATATTAGACTAAATCATATTACAATCAAAATTAAAAAAAAATTAATAAAAATCAAGAAAATTAATTTTGATACACGATTTGTATACAATAGTTGGTACAGAGAATCACATCCGGTCACGGACCAAATTCAAGAAAGGCCTAATTTCATGGCACCAAATTTGTAAATATAATTGCACGGGGGCGCATACATATAATTTTTTTGTTATAGGTCCATTACACGCTCAAAGTAAATTTTATAGTATAGAGCTCGAGTTGGAATTGAATAGGTGGCATCGCCGTGTGTGCACGAGGATCCAACCCCTCTTACCTACTTATTTAAGTATACTAGCAAAGATTACGTGCATTGCACGTGGATTCGTTTGTTTTTTTATTATTAATTTTGAACGAGAGATTTATAGAATTATATTAGTAGGATAGAAAAATAACAATAAATAATTTGTAAACGTGATAAGAATTATGACAAATGTCATAACACACCGGGTCCCGTTACACTACAATAACACAATGGGTCTGCTAACAACTATTTGTCGTTCTTTCTAGCGATGCCAAAATGGTTAACTCTTGTTAAAGCGTCTATGAGCCTATACTTATACTGCTTTGACATCTCTTACTTATTCGATGCAAGATGTCACAATAGTTATTAACGTGCACATTGTGCGATCGTAAGTGTAACCGGCTCTCCATCTTTCTAGGCCTGGAACGTTACAAGTGTAATTAAAAGTAATATACTATAACCATGATCCTATTGTTTATTTAAAGAAAGAAAAAAAAAAACCCGACTATTATATTTAATGTCTAAATGATTTAAAATGTGAATAAAAATTCACATTAAATCTTTTCTTGTTTGATTTTGATGAAAGGAGAATACCTTTTTTATTTTTGCTTTAAGATATAAGCTTGTCCAATGTCTCATCATCATCGCTTAGAATATAAATGCAATCTCCAAACTTTTTTTATGTTATTTTTCTTTTTCATTGCACTTTTTATATTGAATTTTATAAGTTCAAATCTTTATAATATAAAGATTTGATTCATCCTGAAGAACTGTAACTTTTTGAAATAATAAATCTTTCAAAATTTCTTTAATAAATCATTGTGATATAAGCATTATAATCCATTTGTACAACATTTATTCTATATTTACAATGTAGTAGTACTTAAATAGCATGTTTACTTTATTCTTGTCTCAACAACGTCCCTATGACATTTTTTTGCATATTGCAATTTGACCATTTATAGGATATAATGCTAAGCACTTCTTTATAAGAATAATACCATATTAATGATTTGTTTTGGACTCTGTCAATTATACCAATAAAATAATAGTAAGCTTTTGTAATATAAAAAACTTGTTGTACTTCAGTAGAATTAATTAAATACTAAAATAGAATCAAGCATCAATGCCTTTTGACTAATCGAAAGCAAAAGTTACATACTTATTTTATACTTTCAACTTTAAATTTGTACTTGATTGACACAAACTGAGAAAACTTAAATTCCTAAACAATTACTCAATAATTAAAATTTTCTAATCATATCACTAAATAATTTTATATTTCATTATAATTGTGACCAAGTCCCTTTTGATTTTCAAACTATTTATCATTGTAAAGTGAAATATAAAATATTGAATTTGGTAATTTGGATTGAACTTCTCTTATTTTTAAATTATTGGAACAGAGTAACACATGCAAACTTCAATTTGCCATTTTTAAGATACATTTAACATAGAGATAGTACCACATTTTTCATTGAGTGAAGAAATAAACTACCTATTAGAGGATAAGAAACTCAAATTTTAACACCCATATAACTTTGTACAAAATATACCCATATTTTATACAAAGAGACAAAAATACCCCCAAAATCCAAATTCCCCCCATTTCCCTCCCCAAACCGATTTGCTTGAAACAAAAAAAAATAAAAAATCATCCCACTGAAAAACTCTCCCCCCGCCATTCTCTCTCCCTCTTTCTATAACCATTCCACTCCCCCCCCCCCCGCCACCGACCGTACACCTCGCCGACAAAGTTGGAGGAGCCGTCCGACCCCGGGAAAGGTAACGACACCAGCGCCGCCACAGACATGCCACCGCGAAGATCGAAGAGGAAACGCCGAGATTCATCAGGCAAGGCTGTCGAAGAGGCCGAACATCATCAAGAACCACCGCCGTCGCCGGAGTTGCAGGAACCGGACGGACTACAGGGCGGCGGGCAGCCATTTACCGATTTGGAGGTATAATTTTATGGGTTTTTTTTATTTAGATACTACTTCAATTTTTTTAGGGTTTTGTGGTGATTTGAGGATGCATGTTTGATTTGGGAACAAAATCATGAATGTTTGGGATTATTATGCAAGATTTTAGGATTATAAGAGAAAATTTGTAGAAAAAAAAAATGGGTAATGAGAAATATGAAATGATTTAGGCAAGAAGTGTTTAGACAATATCTTGCCAAAATAGTTGATAAGATTTCAATTAAAGATGCTACATTTTTTCATAAAGAGTTACAAACCCATTGATTGAAATTGTAATATATCATGAGGGATATGGAAAGGATTTTGGTGCTTTTAATCAAAATGTTGCAATTTAATTGGCTATATATAATGAAACGCTTTGCAGTAATGAAATAGTTGGCAAGATATGACAGAAACTTGCTAGAAAATTGGCAAGATTCTTTGACTGATATTGATCAATTCTTTGGTTTGTACTTGTGTGTTTGGGGTTAATATGCAAGTTTTAGGATTATAATTCACAAAAAATAGTAAGAGAGAAAACATTAATGACAAATAAGATGCTTATTCGGCAGGAAGTTTTTGTTACCTTTCAAAACATGTTTTTGCAGCTCTTTACATTAATGACTCAGCTCTTTACTGTTTAAACAAGGTTGAAAAGATGATATCGAGTGCTGAAATTAAAAGGAATTTGAGGGACCCGAAAGACATTGCAGCATACCGTCACCATGTAGCTACTAGCATCTATGCTCATAGTACTCTTGCCTCGACGGTGGATGACATAATATCAAATATGAACTAGGTTTTAGTTCGAATATTTTGTTATATGAAGGTGAGTACCAAAACTTGATTTTTGTTTTTTTTTTTTGGGTGGGGGAAACTGTTCGTTTGGTATTTTTTTGGATGAATTATCTATGGAACAAACAATTCTAGGGGTAGTTTTTTGTATATGATTTGGTTGATTTGGGTCAAATCAGACAATGTATTTTGTGTGAATTCATGCATTTCTTGCCATATATGTTGATGATGGCAAGAAATTATTTTGGTATATGGAAAGTAACAAGTATTTAGGAATGTGCAAAAATCTTACTTTTCATGGAAAGTAACAAGTATATGGAAAGTAACAAGTATTCGCAAAAAAATGATTTATTCAATATGAAGTTTTGAGTCATTGCATCTATATTAATTTTCAAAAATTATAGATAGTATATTATATATTGCCAATTAAATAACAGAAAAAAAAAAAAAAAAAAAAAAAAAAAAAAACACACACACAAATATAAGCACATGAAAAAAAAAACAAATACAAAATACATGCCATTCCAATTAAGGGTTGGCAATATATTAGGAAATATTAGAACGTTTAATACAGGTAATATTAGACAATGCATATCAATGTCAATACTTACCCCAATTGGCAAAAAAAAAAGGTAATATTTGACATTGCTTCCAAAAAAATAGGTAATATTTGACATTGTTTGCCAAAAAACAGGTAATATTTGACATTGCTTGCAAAAATGTTTAATGAAACCTACGAGGATCTTGGCATCTTCTGCGGGTATGGCCAAAAAGTCCGCATATACCACATGTTTTGGGTTTTCGACGACGCTTCACACCGGATTGGCTTGGGCCATCTTCTCCCTGTCGACTCAACGGGATCGACGCATTGCACCGAGTTAAGTAATGTCCAGTTTGGTGGCATCTGGAACACACCCGACCACCCTTTGCCGACTTGCCTGCTTGTAACCTCTTGCCCTTAGGCCGCCCTGCTTGCTTAGGGTTTTTTGGCGTCCCCACAACCCTAGCTTCAACATCGATTGGTGTGCGCCAATCACTAATGTCGGGGACATGCATAACGTCCAATGCATATATCTAGCGCCACATATTGGTAGAATAATATGCATGAACATAGGACACCGGGGCCTGCTTTACGAATCTGTGTAACGAGAATAAGATTACTGACTATGGTAAGATTTGATTCATTAAAAGATGAAAGTTGACAAGATATTACAATATCTTTCCATGTGCTTTCATACCTTATGGCAACTGCCGCATGCGAACAGGGTATGAGGTCCAGCTGAAAGACTTGACATGTGCACTCCCTAGCAGCTATGTCCACGACATAACTATTCAAACTTGAAATAATGTTGAACTTGGAATTAGATATAGGCTCGACACGCATAAAACTGCCTTTGGCAACAACACATTCAAGCCTTTTCTCAGCATATACCGAAAGCTCGTGGACCCTATTTGTAGCTTCATTCCTCCGCTTATAGAACCATGCTTGCACCAAGTTGTGAGCATACTCCAATAAGGAAGTCACCGGCAATTTCCGTCCCCATTTTAGCCAGGCATTTAACACTTCAACAGCATTGGATGTTCCATACTCAAAACGCCGAACCGGGCATTTGCAATTAGCCCATCTAGATGGGTCCATATCCATTAGCTTTGCATACGCCGCGGGCTCATGCGCTTCCAAATTTTCCATGTGCGTTAAAAAATCAGATTCCCTATATGCACCAGCAGCAGCTTGGAAGAACTCAATAGCCTCTACACCACAACTATTGATGTTTCCCTGAATATGGTATGTACAGAGTCCATGAGGGATACCTGCCAGAAAGGAAGATATTGTAAGCAATATGAAATGCTTGTCAAGAAGAGGGAAGCAGTTACACAAATCTTACCAGGGTATACAAGTTCCAAAGCGTTCTTTATACTTGCATGTTGATCGGACACAATCAACAAATTGTCCGGGCAACCAAATGATTGCCTAACATGTTGAAAAAATCATGTCCATGATGAGTCGTTTTCTTTGTCGCCTATGGCAAAAGCCAAAGGCACAATCTGTTTGTTCCCATCCTTAGTTGATACAACAAACAAGACTCCCTTGTATTTACCCTTCAAGTGTGTGGCGTCAGCAACAATCACAGGTCGGCACACACGAAATGCTCTAGATGATGCAGCAAGGGAGAAGTAGCAATACTGGAATACACTGTCATCGCATGTCTGTAAATCCACTAAGGACCCAGGATTCATATGGTTAAGCATGTATAAATACTTGACAAGCATCTGCAAAAGGAGGATGGAAAGCATTCAACAAAAACTTGTAAACAGTTGGTCGACTATTGCCAAATCTTGCAAATAGGTTGGAAATAACTTGTTAATGCTTACCTGGAAAGATTTATCCTCATCTCCGTATATGAACTTCATAGCTCGATTCCTACCAGCTAGGGCATTCCGGTACTTCAGATCAATACCGAATTCACACCTTAACTGACCCTGAATATCGCGCGGTGTCACCACATGCCCGTCCTCCATCATACTAGGAGCAACATACTCGGAAATTGATCTTGAAGACACTTTGGCTTTAGGGCCCGTTCTGAGATCTCTTTCACAATTGTGAGGGACCAATTCATATATTTTCCAAGCAGACCTAAATGATTTACCTCGTATCGAGAACACGCATAATAATTCAAACTTGCAAAGGGCGTGGTATCTCTTTAAATTCGAAACCTTAGTTCGAAACTCATATAAATTTTTCAAATGGTAAGCATGTATAGACGATAACATACTATCCTTACTCTTAAATAATGACCCACATAAAAGTTCCCCGGAAGGGATATCTTCGAATTGCAAGCTTGTTTGGTGGTGATCAATAGCAACTTGTTGGGACACACCTGGTATCAGCCATTGACTAACTGCACCATCATGTGATGAGGTAGAACTTTCACTGAAATTAATTAGAGGAGCAACAGACAAGATATCAGTAACATCATCCCTGTAGTTGGTAAGATTTGACGGGGATGGCATGCTTTTTGGACGAGAGATCACATAGATAGTAGGGGGCTCAATCATTTCCATCAAACAAGACCACTCGAACTCGTCCGTGATCATCATTCTCACTTTTTCCCCTGCGACTGATTTGACAAATGCATGTAGATCAAACGTGACCGTAGACATATCCAACATCAAACGAGCCTCAATCTTCTCCAACAACTCTCGGAAGTTTAAACCAATCGAGGGGATGGGGATATAATCTTTAAATCCACCCTCATATAAATTGTTCTTCCAAACTCCACCGTGCACAACAATTACTGAAGCTGTCATTTGGCTGCGTTAGAACAAGTAAAAAAAGGTTAAAAGAGTAACCTATAAAAGGTAAGATATGATAAACAAATTAACATCTTACCATAAAATAAGCAATATTTGATTAATTACTTTCGCATTTATCAAATTCAAGAGTCTGAAAGTCATTTCGTAATTGTTCAAAGCCTTGGCTACATAAGGTACGACAAAATTGAATAAAAACTACCAAGATTATTAAAAGCTTACCAATTACAAGGCAAGATTTTGTTAAAATGCTTACCAATTACAAGATATGGTTAGATGCTTGCCAATTACCAATACAAATTGTTCAGAAGACCTCGCAAGATATGGTTAAATGGTTACCACTTAAAAGGCAAGCTATGATTAACTTATTACCAGAACTAAGGGAAGATTTGATTAATTTGTGCATGATTCGTTTTGCAGCAGTGGGCCTTGAATTGTTTTATCTAAATAACTGCTTCCCAATCATTGTTTGCTCGAAATAAATGCAACCTTAAAACTAAAAATTGAAAGCTCCCCGTATGAAGACAACAATCTTTAAAAAAATCGAGTATACCTTAAAGATAAGAAAAACGAAAAGAACAAAACCAGTTAAAACCCTAGCAAAAGTGGAGCACCGATATAACTTCGGAGCTCAAAATTTCGGATTTCAATAGTTTTTTTTTTTTATGTAGCCGTCGCCAAGATGAACGCCGACATCGAGACATCGCCGGCGTCGTCATCTAATCTAAAGCATGAGGAACGCCCCAAAAGCTGTACTTCACCTGGGAAAAGTCGCGACACCTGATATGCGAAGTACCACGACGGGATTCTTACCCAAAGAATGAAGCCGCGCCGTCGTCGAAACCTAGGCGAGCCGCGTCGGACATGCCTGAGAGGGGAGCTGCCGCCGTCGACAATGCTATGCCGGAGAGAATCGCCGGATTCTGTAGCTTGGAATTATTCAAAAATTGAAAGAATAGAGAGGAAGAAGGGAGATGATTATAAGTATATATACACAAGGGCAATTTAGTCCCATTAGAGAATATATGGGTAAATTTTTTCCATTCTTATGTGGGAGTTAAAATTTGATTTTATTAAGTGAGAATAGGTAAGTTGGGGTATTAACTCTTTTTCATTTTGTTAAATTTCGATTATCTATTTTGAACTCAACGAAGTCGTAATGTACTTTGATGTCAATACTTTCCATCGTTGCATTTTACTTTTTGAGAGTCGACTCCTTTTTTGGAAGTACGCTAAGAAATTTTTTATCAACTTTTCTAATATTAACATTCCATATGAAATATGTCTTGTCGATCTTGAACATTGAGACATGATTATCTATCCTTATTGAACATAATAATTCCTTCCTTACAAACGTAATAAAATGTTGTTAATATATAATTCAAACTAAAATTAAAATTTCAAATTTAATAGCCGTTTCATTATTTTTTACTTCACACATATTGAAGAAGTGCCTCAAATTCATTGGGACGGAGGGAGTAAAATATAACTTTGATATTTGAAATTTGGTGTAGCTTACCTTATTGTCCATCATCATCAAAGTTTAAATCCTTATGCTTAAGTTATTCTCACAAGCTATTTTGTGTCCAAGTTTTAAAGTCTTCAATCGTATTGAAGATATTTTTAGTTAATTTGTAAAGTTCTTATTGTCAGTATAGAATCAAACGACATACTTTCAAATTTTTCTTACACTATAAAAATATATCATAAGCAAAACAAATAATATAAGTGATAACTGAAGAGATATAACTCCAAAATCCATTTATCAAAAAAAAAAAAAAAAAAAAAAAAAAAAACTCTGAAATCTCTAACACTCTTAAATAGGTAGAGAAGTTATTCGAATAAATAAATAAATAAGTGTTGATGATGAGAACTTATTCGAATTTATATTTATTTATAATAAATAAGAATTACTTACTTTTTGTTTAGATAGTTGTTTCCTCACTATCTTTGAATTTGATACATTCGCATGAAAACAATTGAATTTTGTTATTTCAGTTTAGTATAACTATAATCATATTATATACAATTAAAATGTATCATTCATCATAATGTAATATTACATTGTTTATCGTAATGCTTTTCAATACAATTGAAATGTACATGTTAATCTCGAGCATAGATCATAAAGTGATCTACGGCCCAAATCATTTTTTACTTTTTATATAAATCTATTTTTTATTTGATATATATATTCTCGGACTCTTGCATACGAGCAACTTCTAATATATGTTTTTTTTTTCTTTTATTATGAATTTATATTTGTTAGAGCTAAAGTTGCACTAAAAATACCAAATATTTTGCATATCCAAAACAAGATAACCCTTTCAAAATTTTGGTTGGCAGGCTAGTAAAGTTGTTAGGAAATATTATTCTGCGGAATATGATTCTAAGGAAAATGAATAGGGAAAGTAAAGTGACAAGGAATATGATTTTGATTATTCAGAATCTGAATTATAATCCGGTGTTTGGAATTGGAAATTACCAAGAAAAAATGTTAAGGATTTAAAATTTTTATTCTCAACTTTCAACTAACGAATGCAATTAATTCATCAAATGACATTAATAAAATTGAGTTATTAATATTGATAGCAGTGCTGGTGGGAGTAATCCGTCTACAATTAATACAATAAAAAATATATAATTTGGAATAAAATCATAATAAAATTCCCAAACATTTCTGCATTATAATAAAATAATTCGATTGATTAAGAATCAATGGCGGAAACGACAATATCAATGGATGAAGAAAATAGAATATTCAAAGTTCAAACTGTTGGTAAACACTATCAATGGAGAGATAGAGGTGAGAAAGAGACGAGAACTTTTAGAAGAACCGTCGTTTATTTGTTTTGTTTCAGGGAAAAAGAGTACCTAAGTTAGAGTAGAGAATAAGAATCCATGAATTTAAGCTTACTTTCTTTGATGTTAGGATTCATATTAATTTCCCTAATTTTATTAAAATTCAAACAAATAAGGGAATTTAAATTTTTGGATTCTGATTACTTTCCATGCAATAACAAACACATAAATTTAATAATTTGGAATCATATTATTTCCCCGGAGCAGAATCCTTGATGACCAAACGCGCCCCAAAAGAATTATGAGGCAAAAAATTAAAGTAGGAAAAAAAAAACATTCCAACTCTATATGTTAATAAGAAAATAAACTCAACTCTAAATTACATAAATTAAACAATAAATTTGATTAGGTCATCAAACAGAAAATTCACTCCACAATAAATGAAGACATTGAATTTTATACGTCAAATATATTAATGAGAATTATTTACGTTCTAGCAAATACTTACCGATGGGCCTGTGGCAGCTTCAAAACGACATGTTCTTCTTAGTTCCTAAAAAATGAGAATCATAAATAAAAAAAAAATTTAAATGATCCAAATACTATATCCATCCAATTATATTATAGCTTATTTCTATTTTGGTCCGTCCCATTATATTAGAGCTCTTTTCTAAAATGGCAAAAAAATCTTGGTTACAATTCATTCTCTCTCTCCTTAGAATTGATTATAGCCATATATCTTTCCATTCATTGGTTTTTGTGCAAGTCAAATAAGCTTTAATGTAATGGGATGGAGGTATTACTAAACAATTACAACTCGCTTTGGAGAAAACTACTAGCTTACTTTGAAGTGCAAAGTTCTTCAATTTCTGATTAAATGCATGCATTGAGAGTCGCTTGAAGGAAATTAATAAGGACTAATGACTTATTAAAAATCCTACCAATTTCGTGGATATGTCATTAGAGAAAAAAAAGAAAAAAAAAAGGGAGAGAGAGATATTGATTAGTAGAATAAAACTACTAATTTAATAAGTTTATGGGTTGTTTCTCTCAAGAATTTGATTTTATCTAGAAAAACAAGTATTCATCAAGAGTTATATTAGAACAATACTACTAATTTATTAATTTAGGACAAAATTACTACTAAATTACATTATTGCCATTAAAATAGATATTATAATAAGACATATTAGGTAAAGCAAAATTTGTAAGAATACACACTCTTATAATAGTAATAGATATAATTAATCAATGCTAATTAAATACGAGTAATATTGGACAAGTTTACTTCATAAAGAGCCGCGTAATATTTCGGGAGATTATTATCAATTTTAATTTAGAAAAAAGAGAGACCATTTTGGTTGTAACCGACTAATTACAGAGTTGAAGCGTAGGCATATTATTCGAAAGCCCAAGTGAAAAGAAAAAAAAAGAAAGCCCATATCATATGTATGTGACCAAAAAGTAAGGCTGCTCTACTTTTTTAGTAGAAAAACAAATTGGGCCCAATTGTCAAAATAATTGTGATGTTTAATTGGTGTAGCAGTATATTTGGGTAATTCTATACACATCCCCCATTTTACTCCTTAGACCATCCCCAACGCGCCGGGTGCTCGGCGTGCTGCCGCAAGCGATCCTGGGATCGATCTTGAACTCGCATTGGGGGTGATGGGAGCGGAAGGCATCGGTGCGGAGGAGCGCCTCGGTATCGGTCGGCCTACTGACGTCATAATGATGTCAGCAAGGCATTTTTTTTTAAATTTGAATTCGGCGAAAATAAAAAAAATTAAAAATTTGATATGGCCATTGGGGTAGCCGTTGAGCTCCAAACGGCTACTTCCCAAATTTTTCCTATAAAATACACACATTTCATCTTCTTCTTCACCCCATTTTTTCTCAATTTCTTTTATTGTCACCACAATTCATCCTCATTTTTCAATTTATACACATATTTTTGTTATTATTCAAGCAAAAAAAAAAAATGTCAGATCCAATAGAGAACGAGTTCAACACTTGGTACGGGATTATGCCGGCAACTACGGAGCGCCGCCGCCACCACCGATCACGGAGGAAGCTCCCACTCCGCCGCCGGCACTCGATTTTGACGCATACACCACCGCCCCACCTTTATTTAGGGGCTACTCCTCCGGATCCTATCGACCCTCTCCGCCGGATTCTCAACGTTTTGATAGGCAAGACTTGGAGTCGATGAATCTATCCGCCTCCTTCGAGAGTGTCTCCAACATCCCCGCTCCTTCACCGTCGAAAGAAAAGGGGAAGGCGAAAGCAAAGCCCAAGGCCAATCAAGATGGCTCTGAAGCCGCCATTCCTACCAATAGGCCGCCGGTTGCCTACTCTCTGGAAGAAACGGTGGCCATCGCGTTCTGTTGGTCGGCCGTGACTCAAGATCCGAGGAAGGGTGTCGACCAAACCGGCGTTCAATTTTGGAGGCGCATCGAGCACATGTACAACACGCAAAAGAAGAAGGAGAGAGCCATTGATCGGGACCATGTGCAGCTCAAATCGCATTTTGGAAGAGCTCAAGCGAAGGTGACACAATTCAACAGCTTCTACCTTCAATGCAAGGAGCAATGGCCAAGCGGTTCGAGCAACGACGACATCTACAACGCTGCCGCCAAGTTGTACTACAAGAATAACAACAAGCAACACTCTCTTCCAAAATTTCAAGGCGTCGGCTCTGATAAGTGACAAAAGAGTATTGACGGATCGTCCAACTCTAGTAGATCCGAGCATGATGCCCCCTTCTTCAGCCGTGAACGGCCAATTGTGAAGGCTGCAGTGAAAGGAAAGGGGAAGGCAAGTGCAAGTGTTCCACTACCAGACCTTCCGGAGGGAAAAATCGTCAATCTTGTCGACACCACTGCAGAAGTGAATCGGGATTCCTCAGAGTGGGTAAAGAGTAGATTAGTATACGAAAAAACCAAAGCAATCAAGACGTATGTCAAGCTGAAGGAGAAGGATACGAGCAACATGTCGGCCGAGGAGTTGGAGAAACATTTACGCATCTTGGCAATGTTGAAAAAATCACTTGATATTTGGATGTTTTTTAATTCCAAGTAATGCCTAGTTTTTTTTTTTAATATTGTAATGTCTACTAGTATTTGAATTTAATAAATAAAATTTGTTTCAAATTTTTTGATATATATTTAAGTTTAATAAATTGAAATATTATCCCGTGCATTGGGGATCTCTCACCGGAAAGTGGGAGAGATCCCACTTTTTTGGGTGCAGCATTGTGGGTGGCCTTACAACCCATTTATCTTAAAAAATACTACATAGTATCCCGTAAAAGAAACGATACTTCAAAATTATATTTTAAAACTCGTACTAGGTTTCGGTGGAAAAGCGTGTCGAAATGTCAAAAAGTAAATTGGACAATTAGGTGGGATGGAGGTAGTAATAAATAAAAATATACTGTTTTGCCCTTGTATCCCCCTTCGTTACTGTAACCTCTGAAAAAATATAGGACGATCTTTTTCCAGATTATGATCATAAATCGACTTTTTCTTCTTGTCATCATCTGATTGAATTTCTAGTTACATAGATTGAATTATGAAGAATATCATCAAATAAAACAGAGTAGATATAATTCAATATTATAAAGCGATCGGAAAAAGATGATTCGCATAATTAAGTTCGCCTCATTATTGATAATATCACACTGCAATAATTGAACAATGAAGGCCATGGCAGAAAAACTTATTTTTATTCCTCTTTAGAGATCCTCTTTGATGCAATAAATTTTTTAATCAAATACAGTGAAGTGTTTTCCGAAGGTGATGGGCCCTTTTTCTCCCCTTGTGGAGATTGGTTTTTTCATGGTGAAAGAAAGTCAAATTTCGAGATCTTCATTCATGCATGATTTGGAAAATGAACAATTGGAGCAACTAAGGGGGTTGTGTCCCTTTCTACGTAGGATTTATGGTTTACAAGTCAAAGCAATGAAAGGGGTACAAGGGCAAAATAATATTTTTATCTATTTATTTAATATTTTTTAAAATAAGGGGGCTGTGAGGGTAAAATGGGAGTTGTGTATAGAATTAATTACCCTATATTTATAATGGAAAAGGGATCGAGAAAAGGAAATCAATTAAACGCGGAGAAAGAAAAACAAAAGAAAAGCAGCAGCAGCACCGTTGGTCGGTAAATCTAATCGGAATCGAAATGGTATTCAACAGCCCGGTAATCGTGGGGGTGGCCAAGGTATCGGCGAACGCTTGCCAATACATAGCCTGCAATCCGGAGCGGCTGAGCGGTGATCAAGTGCTCCGCCTCCTCTTCTGCTTCCCCTTTCAGCAGCTCCGCCGCCTAGCCTTTTGTCTTTGGACCTTCTTCTGCTTCCCACCTCCCAACAACCCTTTTCTCGACTCTTCTTCCCAATCCGATCTTGACCCCACCGATTGAATTTGAATTTGAATTTCAACCCCATCTCCCAAGTTCAAGGAGATGGGGCAAGGAAAGAGGTTATGCGCCCCGCCCCTTTTGTTGTATTTACTGAGATCTACAGGGTAAGGTGACTATGTAAAATTGGAATATTTTGTTGGAGATATATATACTACTCCGTATTAGTTTGTGTGAAGTGAATGGGTGGCTTTGTTGTTGTAGCAATATTTCATTGTTTGGCGAAGAAGGAGAAAGTTTGTATTTTTAGTCACCCACAAATACAAATACAAATACAAATACAAATACAAATAGAATGGGTATGTTGTGATTTATAGTAATAAATTTGGTGTTGGAAATGTGGTTTGTTGTTGTACCTGCCTGCATCTTCCTTAGTATTTGATCATGGTTGTTGGTGGTTTTAACTTAACCTGCATTTAATTATGAAATTTGTGGCATTTTTCTTGGACCAGCTCTAATTCTAAAAGGAATGTGGTAGTAGCATTTCATAAATTTATGTTCTCATCTCATCTCATCTGAATCCATCCTGTGGTGAATGAGAAATGAGAATAGGGAGTAGCAATGAAACTAGCATCAGACACTCGCTCACTAGACTGGGGACAGCAAAACCAACCAAGCTTCTTCAAAGCTCAAACACACCAGTATCATTAATTAATTGATTATATGATAATTTATTTTTATTAAGAAAACTGTTGATTAAAAGTCAGGCGTACTTGACAACAAAGCGCAAAAAAAAAAAAAAAAAAAAAAAAAGTCAGGCGTACTTCTGGTTCTGGACCTCCTTACCAAATCTCAACGTCCCTGGCCCTGGCCCTGTTTTTCTCCATCTCCCTTACTTGTATTGTACATCTCAATTCATCGCCCTTCTTCTTCATCCTTCCATGGCCGACCCATCCCAGGTAGCTCTTTCTTTTTATCAAGTATGGGATTTCCGCTTGTTTAATTTTCTTTTTATTTATGATCAATCCGACTATGGGTTAATCGGTCACAGCTGTCTATGCAGCTTCTCCATGGAGAAGTCAATCTCTCTCAACTCATCCATGACCATCAGGTATAACTGTCTGTATTTCTAGATGGATTTTTTTTTTTTCTTTTTCTTTCTCAAAGCATCATTTTTTATTTTTTTATTTTTTATCAGAAAAAAGCGGCTAGGCTTCCGCCTATCGAGGAAGTTAGGACACTCCTCCATCACAGTGTACGGGGATTCCTCTCCTCCTTTTCTCAGGTATGTATATCTCGCAGTCGCAGGTTCTTTATTATACTAAATAATACTAGTACTAGTATTTCAATCATACTTTCTCTTCGTGTCAGCTTTCTTTGAGCCTCATGTCATTAGTACAACTAATATTCTCTTCAGGTACCATACATACATTACCCTGTTTTCTGATCTGTTTCTTGATGCAGGGGCACCATGGATACCCATTCGGATCCATGGTTGACTTTGCTTCTGATGCCTACGGATCTCCCATAATTGCTGTTAGCAACTTAGCTGCTCATACAAAGGTAATTTCTGCATTTGGTAGCAGTAGCACAGCATGCATTTTCTGTTTTAAAACTTCTGTATTTGGTGCAGAACCTTTCAGCCGATCCCAAATGCTCATTGCTTGTGGCAAAAGATCCCGACGACAGGACTGACCTTATTGTTACGATTCAGGGAGATGCTCTCCCAGTAAGATTAACTCCTATCAATAATTGCCCTTGCTTGCTTTCTACAGTAGTTATTTTGGTGAATAAATCAAACTGTTGGCAGTCACTCTCTTCTCTTCAAACAGTTTCATTAGCTTGATTTGAAACCTACGTGCATATGATATACATAGGTTGATCAGAGTAATGCAGAAGCCATTCGGACTGCATACATGACTAAGCATCCCGATGCTTTCTGGGTAAATTTTATGTAGCGGCTATTTATTTTATGTGGCAGAAAGATTTTGTACCAAGCACTCATGAGATAACTAATTTTTGTGAAGGTGGACTTTGGCGACTTCCATTTCCTGCGCATTGACCCTCATGCTGTGCAATACGTCTCAGGTGTCGCGACAGCATCACCAACATCTGGAGGTCTCTATAAGACTAAATATCTCTTCATTCCAAGATGTTTGCAGAACAGTGATTTTATTTTATTTAACCTGCTATTTCTTTTGTCTCTTCCCATGGTTTCAGAGTTCAGCAGTGAGGAGTTTAGAATTGCAAAAGTCGATCCTATATATCAATTTTCTAAGCCTATAACTGTATGGCCTTCTGCATCAGATTAATATCTTTCTTGGTGGCTATCTAATCTAATCTTTTTTGGTCTTGGTTTTGGTTCCAGTCTCACATGAATAAGGATCATGGTGATGATACGAAGCTGATCGTGCAGCACTCTACGTCCATCCAGGTATTTGCTGTTCATTTTATATTTTCAGTATTTTGTCCATCCCAAATTGAAAAAAAAGTTGGCTGTTCTAAAATATTCGCGGAGATATGCATATATCGTTTTGGTTCATTAGCTGTGAACAAAAAAAAGAGGATGCAGGCATGCTTAAATCCACGCGTCAAAAATGTTTGATTCATTAGTTGCACAAGACACATGATGAAACTATGCTCTTCTGATTCCTTTTATTATTGTGATGGAGCGTGTTACAGTCTTCATGTTAATAACTGTATTATGAATACTGTGTAATGCCATGAAAGGGAGTTGTTATCTCCTTTATGACATGCTGACAATGAAATAAGGATTTAGGAATTTTAAAATTGCTTTATTTTTTTCAGGTGGAATTTGCATACATGTTGGATGTAGACAGTCTTGGTTTCAATGTGAAGGTTGGTGATGACATCTTCAATATCCTATGAAGTTCAACATATCTACCTTGTATGTCTTCGGTTTCATAATATCTTCTGTTTTTTTTTTTTTTTTTTTCTCATTTCCTTCTAGGCTGGCTATGAAGGGAAAACTTTCAAGCTTCGAATTCCTTTTACTAGGCGTGCAACAGAGAGAAAGTGAGTAATAATTTGTGGTGTTATTAATTTCATTGGTCAAAATATGCTAACGAATATTAAGTTAATGCACCCCTACATAAGCTTAATGCAATGTATGTAAAATATAGCAACAGACCAAGATGAAGACATGTTAGGCATTTATGGAAGGAATTCGAAAAGTGGCAGAATATGTAGCATATGTGTGCTTTGGCCTTCAGATATGCCCCTGTAATTGTTAAAAGACACGACACGAGAGCTAGCAATTAATCTTTTGGTTGACGTTTTGTAGGGACGTGAAGACTTTTATTATAGAAATGCTTCAATCAGCCAAAAGCAGAGAAGTTGAGAGGTTTGCTTCTTTTAGCTATAGCTGATAAGCTTCGCTTATGTTGGACCTTTTGGTTGAGTGAGATTGCGAATAAAATCTGTGTTGAATGGATAAACATGAACAACCCACCTCCTTTGGGATTTATTATCCAGTAATTAGGGATATAATGTGACAGCCATATTTATGCTGACGGATGAATGAGTAAACATATACTGTACTCCACAACTATGTTCATTCGATTCCTCAACACTTGCTAAAAAGGCTATTTGAAACAGAGTCTTCTATCACCATAAATTATTTATTTATTTTATTTATGAGAGGTTTGCTCTCACAACAGCTGACAATTGTACGCAGCCAAATATGATTGCGAAATAAGAACAGAATGGACAATGAGATGAATTTTCAACACGGTACAAAATATGTACTATCATTATGTAATAAAGTGAATTTACAAAAACAAAATACTATCAAAACTCAATTTAACTATTACGTAGTTAGTTGTGTTTGTGCTAGTAAGACTCAATTATATAAAACTCTACAGTATTTCTCAGAGGACTCTTTTCCTTCTACTCTATCGATCATAGTTCCTTCATAATACAGAGGATTCTTGAACTTGATCTTCAAGTCACACAACCATGATGCAGCTCGATGATGGATTAGTTTCCCACTCCTTCCACTTCTGCGTCCGTGTAGACCACCACTCTTTGGGTGGATTATTCTTTCTTTCCAATAGGGACCCTCTTCTTGAGGCAAACCCGAAAAAAAGTAATTTATTTGATTTGATGATATGAATTACAGCATTTTAAATTGTCTTTCATTTATTGTCCAACACTTACGATTTGTATGTTACTAATTTATAATTAAGATTCTGATGCTCTCTTAGCTTTAAAAATTAAATATTGTAACAGTAATAAATGTTCGCACTCAAAAAGAATTACTGTATTGCCTTCTGTGGGCTGCTGCTAATAGAAAAGTGAAGGCCCATCTAAATTTAATCACTGGTTTTTGATAAATCTCAGCGGGCTTTGTCTTAAGCCCAACTAAAATAGGTCTATTAAGAAGCCGAATTTAGAAGTCCTCTTGTTTCCTTTCACCAATCTAAACTCGGACTGTAATTTATCTATCTTACCATTTTGTTTTGCACCAGTTAGGTCTAGAGAGAGAGAGAGAGAGAGAAAAAAAAAAAGAAAAAGGGTAGGGCTTTGCAAATGGAATTGGTGGCCGGGAAAAAGGAAAACGACGCCAACAGTAGCAACGAAGATAGAGAACGCCTTGCCCTCGATCTCAGGGCCGGTCTTCATCCCCTCAAAGTTCGCTTCCCCCCTTTCTTAGATTTGTTTAATTTGATTCCTTACTTATTTCTCATGTTTCTGATTATGTTATTTTGGTATTTAAGTATTGATTCTTCTTCTGGGGAACTTAAGGGTGGCTGCTTGTTTTGTTCTAAATAATTTCTTCATTCAATTGAAACAATCCTCCATGACGTTCGTATTTTGTCTTTGAGGTTTGATATGCTATGACGTTGTTGACGTTTCCTCTAAGATTGTTAAGAGAATCCAAAAACATTAAATGAGCTAAATAATTTAATAAACAAAACTGATTCATTTATTTTTACATTGGAGCATGTAATTTTGTTTGAAAAGTTTTCACCTTGTATACTTTTTGAATACTAAGAAAATCTTATACATTTCACAGTCATTTCTCATTATAAATAGTATATGATTCTACAAGATCACTTAAAAATAACTTTTTTATCATCCCTTGGTTAATTTTAGTTTGCCTTCTTTCTCAGAGTCAAGAGAGTATGGGATGAGGGTTTCTAAATAAATACAGCTTGAATCAGTAAAATCCACTTAAATCATGTAAGAATTAGTTCCAAATGAGAGATGGATTTTGAATCATTATCATTGTAAGCTACTACTGGATGTATGGATATGGATCATCCCCGAATCCTTCAAATCTTTGTCCTAGCATGACCATAGGTTTATCATTGATACATTATTCCTTTCGTTCTTTTTTAAACCACAATGAATGCAACTAGTTAGATGACCATTGCATGATGGACAAACTATTGTTGTAATGTTGCTCATAATGCACTCCTTTATCTATAGTTTTTTTTTTTGTTTCCTTTTCTGGTTCTGATATGTGCATATACATGATGTTCAGCACAAATTTGTCTTTTGGTACACTCGTCGAACTCCTGGAGTGAGAAGTCAAACATCATATGAGGATAACATAAAGCACATTGTGGATTTCAGCACGGTAAGTTGTTTTTGGTGCATGAACTAGAGTTAGGTTAGGTGAGGTTTCATTTGTATTGTCTATTTAATTCATGCAATGAGCGAGTAATTCAGGTTGAAGCTTTTTGGGTGTGCTATTGTCACCTAGCTCGCCCCTCAACTTTGCCCAGCCCCTCAGATCTGCATCTATTTAAGGATGGTATTCGTCCGCTATGGGAGGTATGTTTCGTGCTCCTTTATATTTTCATGGAAGTGTATTGTAGCCTTTGTAGTCTCCTCTCCTTAATTATGCGTGTGTGTGTGTGTGTTTCTTCTTGTCAGGATTCTGGTAACCGGAATGGTGGGAAATGGATTATTAGACTTAAGAAGGTTGTGTCGGGGCGTTTCTGGGAGGACCTAGTTCTAGCAATGGTAGGAGATCAACTTGATTATGGCGATAATATATGTGGTGCAGTTCTGAGTATACGTTTCAATGAGGATATATTAAGTGTTTGGAACAGCAATGCATCGGATCATCAGGTTGGCTACTGTTGTTTGTTGTAATAAGGACTTAGTCTCTGATTCTTTGCTTGTATGATGAATGATGAGCATGCTTTTGTTGCTGTTTTGGTTTTTGGTTATGTATGGCTACAACCAGGCTGTGATGGCACTGAGGGACTCGATCAAGCGGCATTTGAAGTTACCCCTCAGCTATGTGATGGAATACAAGCCCCACGATGCTTCACTACGTGACAACTCCTCTTATCGGAACACTTGGTTGAGAGGATAGAAAGACTGATGCTGGAAGAATGCTTTTGCTTCATGCTTTGATCAAGTATTGCAATGTTTTGATGTCCTGTATAACTGAATATACTTTGTCTTAAGCATATACTTATTAGTGAGATTTGGTTCACGATTACTTTGATTGATTGCCCGATTATCATTATATTGCTCAATTAGGGAGGGTTACAGTGCACGATTGCGTTAGATGGTGTTGGGTTAAGCATATGCAGAAAAACTTAGTTCCTGTAACAATTTAAGGTATGAAACATGACCCAATTCAAGAACAAATACAGTCATCTATTCGTATCTGGTTTACACGTCACAGGAAATTATTGAATTGTTTGCAGAGGGCAGTATCTGCCGTCACTACATCATGTATGATGTATCTAAACAGATGACTGGAGCCCAATTATACCTGTCACAAGAAGCTCCTCGTTAGTATCTGTCGGTTTCAAAGCCATAGTAATAAATCTAAATGATTCTCAATATTAATATAGAAGCAGCAACAAGCACATTGGGTGTATACAGAATTAAGTAGAAGAAGCAAGAAGCCAACTAAAACACGTTGTTACACTATAATCCTCCTCTTTTTTTTTTTTCCCTTATGTCGGACTGTTATATGTAGTAATAGTACTATTAGATTCGGAATAAAACACATTAGTAGAGAATTCCAGACAAGGTAGAAAACTTTTTACTGTTAAGTGAAGCCAGGAATCGACAGAGTCATACTAATACTTATCCAGGAAGAATGTATCACCACTCTCAACCATCAATGAAGGAGGCAAAACATTACCACAACCGATTCTTGCACCTGCATTTCCAGTTGTCTTGCTGAGCTCATGTCCGCCTATTCAACAGCCCAATCATATTGTTAAGTTAAGACAGTAGAAGAAAATAGGTAGAATCTTTCCATGTCCTATGCAATAGATTTTGATTTTACCTTTCCCCAGGTCATCAGAATCAGCATGGATGACAACAGCTCTTCCCAGAATGGAATGCTGTCCACTCAGCGGAATCTGTGGATTATAGGAGCATAGGAATAATATAGGAGCATTGATTTCTAATCTAGAGTAAGCAGTCAAGTCCAGGTAACCACTTCCAAAACATTACTAATTTATTTGCACCATAATAACATGGTAATTGCAACAGCAAGGCTTAATGCTTCTTGCAAAAAGTAATCAAACATATACTATATAGAGCTCATGCCCAAAAAGACAGAATGCAGGCTTCATCAAGTCAATTTTCCAAATGCTCATATCATGCTTCACTAATTTAATTAGGAGCATTATCATGCTTGACTTTTAGATATTATATTAGGCTTCAGGTTTTGCTATTGAAAAGAATCTCTCAAGTCATGAGATAGAAAATGAGGAAAGTGGATCATTCATTTTCATTACCTGATTATCAATAATTGAAATGTGAGCAACCCCTGCAAAATCAAAAGATGATTACTGGTGTATGAAGAAAGCAAAAAATATGATTACAGATTTACGGCAAGCGCACACACCATCTGAGGCGGCCAGAATGTTGCCCAGGTCTCCCGCATGGCGCTCTTCATCTAAAGGAGAGCCATGATCCTTGTTTAGTGGGTTGAAATGGGGCCCTGAAAAATGAAAATCCCAACTTCAACAATACATGATTGCAACTCAAATATAATGGAACAAGCAAGTAGCAGCAGTTGAAAATAAAACAGAAACTTTTCTACAAATTAATTATGCGTCGTACCAGTGGAATTGCAGCCATTGGTGGTGTCGCCGAGAGCATGGATATGAAAGGCATGGAGGCCCGGTCGCAGTCCGCTAATTGTTCCTTGGACGAGGGTACCTTAAAAATTAAATTAAATTAAATTGTATGTATGAGTAAGAATTGTGAGAAATTGGAGAGAAGATGAATTAGCAATTAGGCTGGTGGGTACCGGTAGAGTGTTGGATGAATTGGATGAAGCCTTTGAGTTTGACATCATCAGAGTCTCCGCCTCCGCCGGAGATGATGGCCACCGCTTTCAGTCCCCCCATTTTTCTATTCTATCAACTCTATTTTAGCTCCTTGCTTGCTTGGGTTTTTCTGACTTTAGCTTTATCTTTAGCTTTGATGATACATACAGTACGTAATAATTGGACCGAGTTATTTGGGCCGCTTTCAGATTCAAAAATAGGATAAGCCCAATTTGTTCTTGAAAAGCACACCATAAAAACTATAACCATTCGTTCCTTCCTTTATTACTTATACTTGTACACACTACTAAAATGAAGAAAAGAATAATCCTTGCATAAGTTTTGGGGATGATGAGTACATTTTTTTGTGGGAAGAGTTATTAGATTAAAAAAAAAAAAAAAGAAAAGTAGTTTAAGAAATAGGTGATGTGAATGTGAGCAAGGGAGAGAGAGGAGGAAGATCCCAGAGAGCAGCATCAGCGGGATCGTAAACGGCATGAGCATGAGCCTCCTTCATATACTGGTGAAGACCATTCATTGCATAAAGCGAAGCTGAGATCTGTCTCTCTACTCTGATGCGCTCGAATTGGAATTGGAATTGTTGCTGCTGCTGCTCTTCTTCATCCTCCAAACTACTATTACTAGTATTATTATCCAACATCATCGATGGATATGAATATGATGATATATCCTCTTGAGCGAAGAAGGAAAATCCACCCAAATCAGGCCTATACACATCTTCATCAACACCAAACAATTTGCCACTACAATCATCAATCCTCCTCCCCTCACACTCGTTGTCGTTATATGATACTTGCTGCTGTTTCTGATGATCAGCATCATCAGCTATTAGTGCAAGATCATTATTATTATTGTTGTTGTGTTTCTTCTTGGTGTTGAGAAGATTTGTGATGCGGGAAGCTAGAGGGGAGTTTGAGGGAAGTCGAGCAGTAGTAGTGATGAAATTGGTGCGGGTGTTGGCGCCGCGGAGTAGGCAGGCGGCCTCGTCATAGGCACGAGCAGCTTCTTCGGCGCTCTCGAAGGTCCCCAGCCACATTCTGATCTTCTGCGTAGTGTCTTTGATCTCAGCCACCCACCTCCCTGAAGGCCTCTGCCTAACTCCAATATATTTGTTGTTGCTTCTTCCTTCTGCTTTCCTTTTCCTGCTTTTCCTAACCTTTAATTGCTCTTGCTCTTGCCCTTTCTGGAATTGAATTTCCATTGCAATTCAATCTCTTAATTTGCTTATTTATTTGAATGGAGTTAGTCAATTCAGTATGCTTCTCTGCCCTGCCCTGCGTCTCTTTAAATATACTCTAATCTCTTCTAGGCCTAGGCTAGCTGATGTTGTTTTATGAGTATAATAATAATACTATACTATTTTATATATGTAAATGTATGTATGGTTAATGGTTGGTTGCATCATTAAAAAAATAATAATAATAATAATGGTATATTGAAGCTAGCTAGGTTGGACTGGGTCAACTAATTAATGGTTTGGAATCCTTTAGGTCATTGGTTTTGGCTGAGTGTATGTGTCGTGAGGTCAAATGCTGAGAGAGCACCAGAGCTTGCCACTTGGAGCCTCCTCCTCCTCTTCCTCCAACTCCAATTCTAAACTAGCATGCACTACTTTTTAAGTTTTGAATTAATTAATAGTAATAACAAATGACATAACAATAATAATTCATTTGCTACTACTCTACTTACTACTTACTACTACTTACTACTTGAGTATATCTCTGTGCCCAGCCTACCTAACAAACTAAACTCAACTCAGCTTGTTGTTTGATTTCACGAGTTAAGGAAGCTGCATATACTATAACTCATAGTATATCATATGCTATGCATGCTGCTTTCCTGCACTCCTAATATATTTACTTGTCATTAAGGTTGTGTTGTATTTGACTATTGAGAGATACCTACCTGTTTTTCTTCTCTTATACTAGTAATTTAATTAATTAGCGTCATAGTGTGAAAATATGGAAAAATGAGCATCTTAGAACAAAACAAGGGAGATACTAATGTTGTCCTTTTCAGATTAGGGGCATATTTTCTTCTATCCCCAAAAAGAGCTATTTTGGCAGTATTCCATAGAGTTTTGTCTCGTGAAACTGAATTTTCTCCAATCCCATTCCATTCCCATCCCATCCCACCGGGCTTAATCTATTATTATTATTATTATTGGTGGTAGTGGGTAGTAGAAAGAATCTGTTTCGTCAACGGCGGCTGTTGCTGCAATAATACATAACGGAGAGAGAGAGAGAGTCTGTAGTCGATGATTGATCATTGATCTGCGTAAGCAGAGAATCCAACAGCAGCAGGCAACAGCAATACAATCCATGCCTTCTATTTCTATATATGTAGTCTTACTGTGTAAACCGATCGTTTCTGAGTTTTTTATTTTATTTTTTTTATTTTTTATCAGACGTTCCTGAGATTGTACATTAACTAATTACCGGAAGAAATGAAAAGAAAAGAAACTATTACTATCATATAGGAATAACTTGATCATAAATGATATGCTAGCCACTTTTTTTGGGTTACACTTACATTTTCATTATTATTTTATATGATTTTTTCTTGTTTTTCTATTAATGACATTATTAAATTCACAAATTACATAAAAATCAAATTTCAATTGTTCGTTTTATTCTTTTTTTTAATTCAAGGGATAAAAAAAAGTAAATCAAGGATTGGTTTTTTTTTATGTAATTTGTGAATTCAATAATATTATTAATACTTTTTTATGTAATAGGATAAATATAAATAAAAAACAAGAAAAAGATCATAATAAAATAATTAAAACATTAATAATGCCTATGAAATGTATCCAAAATCAATACAAGTTACAGCCTATTTGCATTCACAAGTCCATTGCCTTATTTTAATTGAATGGACAGAGTTGGGTTGAGTCCATAACATGATAAAAAGAGGTGGCCCAATGGAGTCTGTGCTTTTAACAATTCGAGCCCAAAATCAACAGCTACATATGGAAGATGACGTCAGCGTCGCCACGACCACAAATCTCTTTGTAAGTCCGAGAGAGAGAGAGAGAGAGAGAGAGAGAGAGAGAGAGAGCGCTTGGTTAAGGTTAAGGTTGCAGTCGTGACTGACGGACATGGAGCTCTCAATTCAATGTTGCTCCGCCCTCAAGATTCCTCTCGCCCCCGCCCCCTTATTGAATTCCGGCTGCAGACTCAAGCTGCCCGCTTCCTACCTCGCCTTCCCTTCCCCCACTCTCAACTTCAGCTCCACCGCACTCTGCCGCCGCCATTTCATATGGGTATGTTTCCTTACCGCCTTTGCTTTTCTTTATTCCTTTTTTTCTAATTTTTTTCACATTAAAAGTTTAACCTGGGATGCGTGAAGCTTCTTGCATTTCGACTTTGTTGCTCAGCTGCCTTCTCAAAATGCATTACTACTTTGTTTGATTGAAAATTTCAGTCCCACCCTCCTGCATTTCACAACTACGCTGCTATTGTTTCGGACTTAGACCCAAATTTTACACTTATTAACTTGAGCTTCACTTTAAATGTGGCTTCTTGCTCCATGATCACCGTTTTCATTATAAAAGGAATCGAGAACTTCCAAACACCTGCTTATAGTGTGTCATTCCAAGTAATTGTTAATGGTGTTTCACTTACTTATATGTTATATCTTCTCTGCTTGAGATTACGAAAGAAAAAGGATAAATAAAAATCGATCTTAGCTCGTCAAATTTAATTGAATATAGTTATTAATGGAGTTTACATGAAAGCTTAAATTGTCAGGCCTGTACTAGAGTTGATGCAGCGGGAACTGATCCGCCGCTGAATAAAGTCCTCCAGTTCAGGGATGCATTTTGGAGATTTCTGAGACCCCACACCATACGTGGAACTACCTTAGGATCTTTGTGAGATATTTTATAAACATTCGTCCACACACTTTTCTGTTATAGTCTACAAATTTTCAGGCACAAGCTCTAATATGCTCTAGTTGTGTCTTTTCTTTTTTTCTTTTTTCTTTCCAGTTCTTTAGTAACCAGAGCTTTAATCGAGAACCCAAATCTGATAAGGTGGTCGTTATTGCTGAAAGCATTATCTGGACTTGCAGCCCTCATTTGCGGAAATGGTTACATAGTGGGCATTAATCAGATATATGATGTTGGTATTGACAAGTAAGGGATGAATATGAACATTAAATTTAAATGCCTGCACACACACACACACACACACACACATACATATATATGTGCACAAATATTGGTTCATTTTGCATAATGCACTCTCTTTTGTAGGGTGAACAAACCGTACTTGCCTATAGCTGCAGGAGATCTTACGGAAGGGTCTGCATGGGTCTTAGTGTCATTGCTTGCTGCTTCCGGTCTTGCATTAGTTTGGCTGAATTATGGTCCTTTCATTACTAAACTTTATTGTCTTGGTCTTTTCCTTGGAACCATCTATTCTGTTCCACCATTTCGGATGAAGAGATTTCCAGTTGTAGCATTTCTTATAATTGCTACGGTATGGTTTACTGTTAGCCTGCTACATTTTTTTTTTCTTCTGTTCGTTCCTGCCTCTTTTAACTTCTAAATTCATATGACTCTCTCTTGTTTTTGTCAATGCTAAATTGGTCAAATAACAATTTACATGGTTGGTAGTTGGTACAAGGCACCTCTGGCACATCACCCTGGGAAGGGAGTGGGATGAAAGGAATATTGTAATATAAAAATTAAGAGTTCTTGACATAAATGATACTTCCTCCGTCCCCCATATTAGTGTGCTAAGAGAAACGGCACGCAGTTTAAGATGAAATTGGTGTAGAGTGAGAAAAGTAAGATAAAGTAGGGAGAAAGTGGAAAAGTAGGTAGAAAGTGAGAAAAATAAGAATAAAGTGAGGGTGAATATGTCTTTTTGCTTAGGGAATCTTTCCATATTTGGAATGCACACTAATATGGGGGGACGTCCCAAACAGGAAATATACACACTAATTTGGGGGACGGAGGGAGTATATAAGAAAGCACCAACAGGATAGATATTTCTGAAAGAAGTACCCACCTACTAATGATGTTGTAGCTACATAAATTTTTTTAGTTCTGGTGTCTCTCTCCTACTATATGATATGTTGCAAGCTCCAACGAGCTTCTTCGATGAAAAATAAGTGGAAAATTTTTGCAGGTTGAGGATTCAATCACTAAGTTGTGATACAGGATTTCATAGAAATTAATGTGCATGGGACCATTTTGCAGGTTCGGGGGTTCCTCCTCAATTATGGTGTCTATTACGCCACAAGATCTGCCCTTGGTCTTACATTTGAATGGAGGTAAATTGTTGTTTAATATTCATTGATGTTCATCTATACATGTAGATCACAAGTAACGAAGGGTCAAATAAGGAGTAAAAATCTCCAATGATTTTAAGATAGATTTTCCTGATTGAATTTTGGATGATGAATTCCCAACTGCAGCTACCCGGTTGCCTTCATCACCTCATTTGTAACATTATTTGCTCTTGTTATTGCCATAACTAAAGATCTTCCGGATGTCGAAGGTGATCGCAAGTAAGTCCTAGAACTACACTTTTGCTGGTGGTACTGGATTATTGTTTTTTGTATATTTGTACCTTACACTTACAGATTATGTCCTTTCTGATATAATATGCTTATCTGATGACCGAAACCTCACGTTTCAGTTTAAAATGATAGGTTTCAGATAGATACTTTGGCAACGAAGCTTGGTGTCAGAAATATTGCATTGCTTGGATCCAGCCTCCTGTTAATAAATTACATTGGTTCTGTTGTAGCAGCAATTTACTTGCCACAGGTAGTTCCACTTTTGATCATTCACTCATTTTCACTTGCTACTTTAATGTATCATTCAAAATATAACACTTGATGATAACATATTTCAGGCCTTTAGGAGAAGCTTGATGATACCTTCACACGTTACCTTGGCCTTGTGTTTACTTTTCCAGGTACATGTGAAGTTCTGTTTATGCATAGTTCCCTCAACCTCAATCAGATTGCTCTTCCAATGGAACTTATCTGCTTAAGTTTATGCTTTATGTTACTCTGGTCTTACCTATTTCTTCTTCAAATATGACTAATATGCATAGTTCCTTGCAACATCTTTACTTAATACTTTATGCAGTAGTCTTGTGCAACATTATTGCTTGGCAGATCATAATTGTAGTTATTTGGAATTTTTCTGTATTGCAGGCTTGGATACTGGAAAGAGCAAAATACACAAAGGTAATTCTAACTCTTGTATGATTTTTTGTTTATACAACTGTGGAACTGTCGAGGGAATAGCATGACGCTGCGAATCATATTTGACCTTAATAAGATTGCTTTTTCCTCGTAATGCAGTAACTAGCAAATTCTGATTTCTCATCCATGTTACATGGAAGCTTCTGAAAAGGCTTATTAAGTGATTTGTATGTTCTTTATTAAGTTAGTTCTTAACATGTTGTAAAAACTAAAAGGCATAAGCCTGCCTCTCTTGCCGAATATTTTGTTATGAATGCCAGAGGCCTTTATCATCTGTTGTTGGATACCTAACTTACTTCCCTTATTAACTCCCATGTTAGGAAGTTGTTTTCAGAATCAGTTAGTAAGACGAGAAGAATTTTGTGTGAAGCTAATGCAAATTCTTGAATCTTGCAGGAAGCAATCTCTGATTTTTACCGATTCATATGGAATCTGTTTTATGCCGAGTATGCATTATTTCCTTTCATCTAGTAAGAGAAGTTGTAATTGGGATCCCTTGAGAGAGAAGAGCTTGGAGTCTGGAACACAATCTGAGTTGGAGTATGCAAATGTGCAATGTTTTTATAGGAGAGAGGATTCTGTTTCTTTTGTATCATTATGCTGTTCAATTTTTTCAATTCTGTCAGGGCCAGATCACACACACACATATATATATATCTATATATATATACTATATTACTGTATATAAGTTGATATTTGATTATGATTATGGTCAAACTTTGGCGCCTACCAAATATATAGAGAGATAAATGGAAATTTGCAATGTTTGTCATATATTATTAATGAATGGCTGTTTGGTGAGTTAAACAGTAGGAATACTTATTTATACATACATAAGCTGCTAAAAAAAGATGGTAATCATTTTTTTCAGTTATGATGAGGATAAGTGAAATGTTGAATGAGCTATTCCAGAATGTGCATGCGATAACACGTGTGTATCTAGTTTCCTTTTCCTATACTTTGTCCCCTCAACTCTAACTTAACTCAGAAACTCGGGAGTGGGAATGGATAAAGTACGGTGGTGTCTACTACTGCTACTACTGGTACTGGTACTGGTACTGGCATGATGATGTTTTTTGGGAGACAAGCAGACCTCCTCGAGGGCACGCAACTGCAGCTCCGACGGGTAATCCCTCACGCATCCGATCCTGGGACCCGCTCCTGTCGTCCATTTGCACGACAATCGATGAGCCAACTGATATGATTTTATCATCCCTTTATGCGAGTTTATTCTCTTGATAATCTTTTCTTTTGGAACAGCTGGAGCCTCTTCCAAATTCACCTTGCATGACAGTGGAATGTTGTCAGAATCGGAGTCGGAGTCGGAGTCGGAGTCGGAGTCGGAGTCTGAGTCCGATAGAGAGTCGTCTGCTGTCTCGTATCCATCCATGGGACTTTCCAGATCTCTCGGAGTATAGAACACCTCATGCAGAGCCATCCTTGCCGGAATCTGAAGCAGACTGATTTTGGAATGTAGTCTCCTCGACCACCTTGACATGGGAATTCTGGGCGGATTGTTTTCATTGCTCCTCGTCGTCGTCAACTCTGGTACTGATTTGATTCTGCGGAGGCCACCACCGCTGCCTTCCTCTTCTTCATCATCCGGAGCTCTCTGCATCAAATTAACCTGTAATGTAATTACACCTACGTACATGCGCATTGATTGATTGATGATTATTACTCCTATTATTTTTTTTTCTTTTCTTCAGATCCATGCATGAATAAATAATGTCTCCCACCTGCACACCACTCAGATCAACCTTGTGTACCAAAAGAAATGCCATTAAAGCCTCAAAATTTTCTTCAGTTGGGAGATAGTGTCCACTATGAGGCCAAACCGCCTGATTAGTGGTAGAGGAAATTAATTAGGAAAGGAGGAAATGAATCTGTTAAAGAGTTAATTAGTGATATAGTACGTACCTTGAGAATACCTTGTTCTACAACTAAACGGCCAGCTGAAAGAGTAGCTCCTCCAGCCAAGAAACTAGAATGTTGAAACCTGCCTTTCTTCTTCAGGCCGACGTATAAGAGCTTTGATGTGCTGAGAACAAAGATCCATTTCACATCTGCTGCTTCTTCCTCCTTGCCCTTGGTGTCTAGAAGCTTCCCACTCTCCTTGTACATCAACTTCCCATCTGATATCATCACTTCATATGCCCTTCTCTCACTCTAATTAATATAATTGCCATTGCCATTTACATTTGCATTTGCATGCATCACACAACACAACACACCACCTTGATCATCAGACCATCTTCAACTATACTAATTAATATTATATTATTTGATGATCATGAATGATCAACATCGATCTTACCGGACCAAGATATTTGATGCATTGTTGTTGCAGTTTGGATCTAGGGCATCTCTCTAGATTCACATTCCAACCTTCTCCAACATCTAGCCTGCATGCGGTTCAATTAAAGTTCATATATATATATATATATATTAATTAATCATGCATGATACATAAGACTATATAGGATCGCTCTTGCTAGTCCAAAATATATATTAATCTGCATGCATCTATTCCTACGTACCAGTAAAAGAAGGGCTGCTTGCTCTCACATTGGAGCCAATGAGTGTAGTAAAACTGCAGATTGTGACCATACCGGTGTCTAGGATCAATCTACATCATATCCGTACACATACACATACACATTAATGTTGAAGGAAGTTGAATCTTTATATGAATATACTATCTGAAGAGAGAGAGTAATCATTAATTAGAGTGCAACGTTAACTTACAGCCTCAAGCCAATGCTGCAAGGCTAGTTTACGCGCCTTGTCATCCTTTGATAAACCTTTCCCTACCTAATATATAATTACCAACTACTAGTATTAAGCTAAGTAAGAGCCTTTTAATTAGCTTAGTTTTAAAATGTCTCATAGAATAGGATTGGATAGGTAGAGGATTATATATAAATATAAATATATATACGTACCTTTGCAGCTCTAGTTGTTGCTCTGGACCAGCGTGAAACAGCAGTTTCTGGTTTCTCAATCTCAAAGAATGAGACAGAAGTACGTTTGAGCTCAGCAAAATCTAACAGCTTCCACCTGCATGCATGTATATATACTATATATATTTCATGCACTTCCAACTTAAACAATGTAAAATTAATTAAAAACATGCACGCTTACCATCTTTGCTCGGCTATAACTGCACAGTCAGCAATCTGCCTCCGTGTCCTAAAACTTTTATACGTCTTTTGCAACCTTAAGGCTGCTTCATGTCTAACATCATCCTCCATTCTATTCTATTCTATTCTACCTATCCAAACCCTAATTTTAATTCTTCTTCATTAGCTTTTGAACTAATTACCTTGCCCCTGCTGATGATTAATGATCTAACTCCCATTCCTCTCACAACCAATTAATTAATAGCTAGCTAGAGCAGTCTGCACAGAATTAATATCACCAGCTAGCTAGCCCATTTTAATTAATTAGTTAGAATATTAATTGAAAATAATCATTAATTAAAACCATATACAGTATATATTAACCAAGGGGATCATATCGAAGAAGTAGATTAATTATCATGTCATAGTACGTTGACATCAAATACAACAACTCATCTCAGCCTCAGCACACCGCAATGAATTTATTAAATAAATTCAACCTGCCCAACAACAAATTGCATGCACCCCGTTATCACTACTCCATTATGGATTCCACAATCCCAAAATTTATTAATTGAAACATAAATTCATTACAAAAAACTGAAAAAGTTTAACGTACCTATATAGGATGGGGAAAAAATAAAAAATAAAAAAAGCTAGGAAACAATTAATCTTGAACGGAAATGCAATGTGATCGAAATGACCAAGAAGAAATTTACAGATTCGATGAGAACGAACGAAGCTGAAAATCAAATCAAGGGAGAGATCCCCTCCTCCAATGGAAAATGCTTTTATTGTTAGTTTGGGCAAACTGCAAGAAACTACCTGTGTTTTGGAAAACCTACACGAAATCCCCCTGTGTTTTTTATTTTGCATAAAACACCCATGTATTTTCATAAACCCTGCACACTTGCCCTTCCGTCTGTTAACGTCGAATTAAAATTAACGGCGTTTAATGAGTGATGAAATTACCAATTTATCCTTTTATGATTTATTAGTTTATTACTCAGTTTTTTCTGTTTTCACTTCTCTTACGCTATTTCCTCTTGTAGAGTTTTTTCACCCAAAATCAAAGATCTACCACCACTGTAAAATCATCAAAAATTTGGAAAGCCATTCGAAATCTACTACCCAAGCCACCTACTACTGATTGAAAGTGTTGTTCTTCTTTTGTGTGTGAGCGTGTGTGTTTTTTTATTTTTTATTTTATCATAATGCTATTGAGAAAGCTGTCACATTTTGACTTTATATGATTCAAATTGAAAAGATTAGTGATAATGGATTTCATAGTGATGAAGTGCACTTTGCTGTGGAGACGCACAAAGATTAGTCATTTTAATTACATATGTCTTTATCTTGCTTGTTTGTTCATCCTTGTAAACTCATATAATTTAGAATATATAATATCATAATGATAATAGATTTTTGTTCTTGCTTAACATGATAGATGAACCCGTTCAAGAGTGTTACTGTGAATGTTTGGGCTGGTGGAGAAATGTTTGGACTCCTAATGTAAGATATATTGGAGGCTTAAGGCGTGAGTTTGATGGGGTTGAGCTTTATGAGATATGCTCGTTCGACTTTTGCACTTGGTATACTGCTATAACAGGAGAACAAGTATTATATCCTGAAGTGTACTACTTGCTACCAAATGAGGAACCAAATACAAGAACAAGGAAAGTAAATAACGATGATGATATTAGACAAATGCAGAAGGATATGATGAATGAATCAAGTTTGAACATATGGATTGAAAAAAGTTACAAGTCTCCACTTCAAAATGAAGATCAGCAGGTTCATTATGCTTCTGTCTTTGACAATCATATAATCGTAGTTTGGTTTTTATTATTAATCTTAGATTTCAGCCATTATTGAATCCTTATTTTCTTATGTTAGAGGGCTGAAACATCAACTTTACAAGGTGGTGAAGCTCCACAATCAGAAAGAACAACGGTTGCTCAAAGTTCACCTAGTTCCACCCACAAATAATGGTGGATCCAAATCAACTCAAGCGTCAAAAGCTCCAGTTATAAGAAAAAAACCTGCTCGGCAAAAAAAACAACAAACACAGGTATAAAGTACAAAAATATTGTAAATTTTGGGTGGCGTTCATCAAGGTTTGAAGATTATTAGGTGTGATAGTTTTTTTAATTTTTATTGCAGCCTGCACGTAGCAACATTTATGTTGTGCCACCACCACCCTCCCAAAGCCAAAATGCAAATAAATCTGAAAAGTTAACCGGAAGAAGAGCTCTTACTTCCAATGTGCATCTAACATCTTCACAAGTTCTTGCATCAAGTGCACCTTCTTCAACTGGATTTAAGAGGCCATGTTGTTCTAATGATTCTGCACCTGCTCCTTCGTCCACAAAGAGGCAGAAAAAGCCAACAATTGTTGATGTTCTTAAGAAAATGAAAGAAAGAAAGAGAGGACATCACCCTTGTTGATGTTCTTTTGCACAACCCTTGTTGATGTTCTTAAGAAATTGGCATTGTGGTCTACGGACTTTGCTTTTTCTATGAATATGTCAAGAATCATTTTCTTGAACAATGCACTATTTTGTCTTGAATAGGATTATAAAATATCATTTGGTTGGTTTTTAGGTAGCAAGCTTTATTGTAATGACACCAAGTTTTCTATTGTTAGCTTTTTACGCTCATGGTTTATGAAAATACATGGGTGTTTTATGCAAAATAAAAAACACAGGAGGATTTCGTGTAGGTTTTCCAAAACACAGGGTAGTTTCTTGCAGTTTGCCCTGTTAGTTTCTTAAAATAGTACTAGTGAAACATAAACTTACTTAGATTTGTCTCAGCTGACACAAGCTATTTATTTATTTATTTTATTTATATTATTATTATTATTTATTTTTATTTTTTTTTAGGTGGAGGGAACTGTAAAAAAGCACACAATATATTAGCATATTATTGTAGTATAATCTCATGCATGCATACTACCAACAAATCTTAATTAACTCTCAGTCTCACTGCACAAAACATTATAAAAATCCATGCATCATCATGTATCCATCTTCTTCCGCTAGGGATCAATCATCATCATTATTATGCACCTATATTTCAAGTTGTTAATTAATTTGTATTTTGTCCCTAGCTAGCTTCATTTTTGTTTAAGTCAGATGTATATATACACATATATTGATTGATGCATGATGCAGGGAAGAACCACCCGAATGATTCCCGGCCAATAAATGTTTATATTATTATACTGCACACATATATATATATATACGCATAACAACATTAGATATTGAACTTAAGCTGTCCAATCATTGAAATAACTTCCATTGCACCCAAAATCATATTACTGCGACTTGAGTAAATACAGGATATATTATATCTTTAGCTGATGAAGATGCTACTGCCTAGTTTACATGATCAAAACAAGAGGTGGAAAGCTAAAATGGTGTGGTGAAAAACAAAACTCATCTGCAACTCTTATGTTCTGTTCTGTGTCCTGATACATGTAGCTATACCATCTCAATTTGCATAGTATACGCTAGTAATCTATATATATATATATATATATATATATATATATATATATATTGTATTACATCTTATTATCACCCTCCACTCACACTTCTGCCGAATTTTGGTCTCCATTCATCCGTTCTAGGCCTAGAGGTGATTCGGTTGATAATTCATTCTTGACACTTGAAGATTCCTTAGGGGATGACTCAGTAAGAACTTCACCACTATTAAACTGCTCCTGTTGGATGGTTGGTGTGGAAGGCTCTTCTTTAATGGGTTTAACCATTTCTTTCTCTGTCTGCTTAGAGCTGAGGCACTCTTCTCTCTTAGATGGTGATTCTTTTGAGTTTTCTTGTGAGGAAGCACTTGTATCAGCAGCTGATTCCACCAATTCTCTCTTTCCATTAGATTCTCCCTTTATGTGATCATCGCTGCCTTTGGAGTATGACTTAGCAGTTGCAGTTGCTTCCTTTTCAGCAGGAACCTCCTCAAACCTCACTTGTTTAGTTGCCATGTTTGTCTCCTCCTCATTTTTATCAACCAAATTTTGATCTTCAATCATCACATTTTTAGCCCCTGAGTCTGTCTTTTCCTCCTTTGGATCAATCAAATCTTTAACCTCTTCATCACCTTTTCTATTTGTCTTTACCGGCCCGAGCTTTGCTTCAAGATCTCTTATCGCATATGTCAAAGATCTAGCATCACGAGCTGAAGCTAATCGTCCCGGAGATGCCATCTGTCATATGAGAATAAAATCATAATTATTCATGCAGTTTAGAAATAAAATTCCATAGTCATTTCTGCTTGAAACTTCTTTTTCCGTTATAATATTTTACATATGTTTTCTCCAGAATAATAAAATGCTTCTACTTGAAATACATAAGAAAAGACATCATTTTTCAATATTGGCTCTAAATGATAATGACATTATGTGGATGCTTATGAAGTGAAAATTCAAAACATTTAGGGACTTCAAACTTAACTTATAGATGGGTTTTAAAAACTATATATATCTATATATATTACTAACTTACCCTTAACACTTTTCTCAAGAATCCAAAGAGGTTAATATACATCCAGGATTAGTATAGAAAGACCCTAATGCTAGATCTCATTTTTGTATTACAGATGTTTACTGTAACAATACAACTAGACTGAGATGTTTATAGAATAACACCTGTTAATTAGAAACAATTGAAGGACTCATTAGTGTTTAGCAAACACATGCCAGACCTCTTTACATCTCCAGTTCCTTGTAAGTTGCATAAAGCATTTACAGAAGTACTAGCAGACACCGACCTCATTATATTGCTTACCTTTTCCAGTTCTCGTGCCCTTTCTTTGAGATCTTCTTGTGATGCTTCCTTGTGAGAAACCTGTAAGACATAGAGCAAGTGGGTGGGGAGATTCTCAGACCTGTGCTGCTCGATTGTACGTTGAGGAACAGTGGACTGACATCCTACTGAGTGAAAAGGGCACTTCACTAGCTTCATTGGACACGTAGTGATGCAATGTCTGTCCATCTCTCGTCTCATTATGATATCCGGGCAGTTCTGCTCGCATGGAAGCATCTTAAAAGGACAGGTTGAATCATGATGGTCCATCTGAGCAGCACTAAATGTAGAATCGCATCCCTCATTATTGCAGGACAATGTCCTAAAACCGCAATTCAATTTGTGCTTTTCCAAATCTTCTGGAGACTTGAAGTTCATGTTGCAGTGATACGTGTTTCTGAAATCAAGATTTTTCAAGAGGGTTTGTGCAACTGTGCTCCTCCTGTTCAGCAACCAAAAACCATTTATTTCCATCTCCTGCACAAGGTCGTCTATCCAGTCTTCTCTTTTTTCACTGAGTAGCCATCCCGAAACTCGACTGAAGAAATTCCTCTTTGAATGGACAAAGTCATCAACAAAATCAGAAATAATATCATATGGGTCTACAGATACTTCCACATCTGCACCGCCCTCTAGAACAACCGACTCCACCACAAAATTTTCACTTCGCAGGATAAGGTAATCAACCATTTCTCTTCTGATGTCAACAGCCACCGTAGCAGGGGTCTTGAAGAGACCACCAGTTGTGTTGTCAATGCATGCCGAAGCCAAACCAGGAAGAAATGATTGAGCTATTTTATCAACTACATCGGCATCACAAAAATCACAATGAAACAAAGGCCCACCCTCTTTCTCTTCTTCAAGTTTCTCGGGTTTGAGCTCGATGGCATCAGTAGGTGGATCCATGTGTAAAGAAGACCTTCCACTGTAAAATGAAAAGCAGATTCAAGGCAATGCAAAGTCTAAGATAAGACATCCGCTTACTGGCAATCAATCCTAGCTATGGATGGTCTCTTATCCGTAACATAAAAAAGGTTGTATCTTCCTCTGACTGTAAAGAGGATTTCTGATTTTGATGGTTTATGTTATGTTACAATGCATGGACGTCTAACATACAAGGACCGATAAGAATGTTAAGATGAATTATTTGCATTCTTTCCAATCACAAAGATTCGTTGACTCGATTTCAATTTTCATACACGGTATCAATGAAGAACATTAACAAAATCAACGGCATCAGCATATATCAATCGAATCGCTCAATCACTTGAATCAATGAAAAACAGAGAACAAAATAGCTGCCGAAGAATACGCAATTAAGCTGCATCCGATCGAAATCCAGAGACGGAAAATTGAAATCATAATAAAACGGGTGATGCATTGATGATCTCTCATAGCAAGAGAATTCAAGAAATTTACACGGTGAGAGAGTTTTTTAGCAGAAAATGTTTAACCTGAGATCAAAATCTGGCTTCGAGTGCGTCCTTCTCCTCCTTAGAGCTGATTGTTTGTTGTCATTGTCAATGGCGGATTTGAAGGCCCGTATCTATATGTCATTGAGACGCAATAATGCTAGTAGTATAGAACAAGTGAAAGGCGATTTAGGGATTTTTTTTATATGAGTTGTTTTGGTTTTTGGCAAAGGAAATGGCATTCTCTATCTGTCTTCTTAACATAGAAATTGTATAACTAAAAATGGTAAAAATAAAACCGTAAATATCTTAAATAAGGCACGTACTACTTATTTTCAACTTATACTATTATAAGCCTCCATCTCTTTTCTTTTCTTTTCTTTTCTCTTTTCTTAATATTGTTTTACTTTTACATATATATATATATGAGCAGACTATTTGTTGTGTCCTGTGTATGTAATATGTTTTGAGTGTTGAAAATAGGTACTGTAATTTAGAAGTAAGTCTGTATTGAATTTATAACACGAAAGCTTTGCCCAGGCCGTTACATATCGAGGAACATAAATAAGCAGAGCAGAGTTTTGAGGAGCAAAATAGCACATGCGTGCGATAACAAATTAAGCTTCGAAATCCCCTCTCTTTCATATCGATTATCGACCTAAAACCCTATTCAATGGCGGTTACAGAAGAAGAATCTCCATCATCGTCGTCATCACGCCCAAATGCATCTAGCTGCCGATCACCTTCCGATGCATTTTACTTGGCCAAAACAGTCCTCAGAGGCAGCGTCGTCCTTCAAGCTGTCTCCGGCCATTTCCGCTCCCCATCTTCATACGACGTCGTCTTCGGAAAGGTATGTTTTAGGAACGAACTGATTGCTGCAGCTTGCTGTTTAGATTTATATGATTTTTTTTTTTTTTTTTTTTCATACATGTTCAGGCTGCTCCCTTCCTTGAGATTCATCCTCCAATACCCTATGATTGATTGCTTTTTATCAACTCAACTACCTCTCTTCCTGTCTCCTGCTCCTTTTTCTTCTTGTCTTCGGCTCCTGCCTATGTCTCGTTACTCTCTTCAACACACAAATATGTCAAGTAACCATAGGAGCTTTTTACAGGAATCGTCAATAGAACTGGTAATTATTGGTCAAGATGGGATTGTTCAATCTATCTCTGAACAACCTGTGTTTGGTTCTATAAAAGATCTTGCAGTCCTTCCCTGGAGCAACAAGTTTCATGTGCAGAATCCAAAGGTTTGTAGTGCTCATTGGTTTATGCTAGTTCATGTTTGTGATTCACACGACTGGATGGAATATTACCTGCTTGATTGTTTTCTAGATGCTGGGGAAGGATATGTTACTTGTGGTTTCTGATTCGGGAAAGCTGTCGTTTCTCACCTTTTGCAATGAAATGCACAGGTTTTTTTTTCCTTTTTTTTTTTTTTTGGCTATATGTCCGTTTGTGCTCACCAACTTTAGTTTTACTAGTTTGGAGATTTCTTATGTGTATTTTTTTCCCTTTTTCTTGGTTTAGGTTTTTCCCTTTGAGCCATATTCAACTTTCTGATCCTGGAAATTCAAGGAATCAAGTTGGAAGGATGCTGGCTGTTGATTCCAGGTGAGTTGCTTCCTGTTTTGAGCCTGTCCATTCTAGATTTACCGTGCATGGATAGACAGTCATTTGGCTGCCACTCAGAGCTTTAGAATGGCTATTTATGTAGGTAGTTAATTGCTTTGCTCTCTACAGTGGTTGTTTTGTTGCTGCTAGTGCATACGAGGATCAATTGGCTATTTTCTCCGTCTCAATGTCTGAAAGTGGTAATATCATTGAGAAGGTTAGTTTGTTCTGGTACTTAATGTCACAAATTTATATGCCTTGCCCTTCTTGGATAGACATGTGCAGTTTATTCTGATTGAATTGATGATTGAATTCTTTAATATGCATTTTTCCTTTCTTTCTTTTTTTTCTCATTTCAGAAAATCTTTGTGCCTCCTGAAAAAGATGGGCGCTTGGAATCTGCAAAAGGTTTAACTAATATTTCTGGTACTATATGGAGCATGTGCTTCATCTCAGGACAAAACAATCAACCTGGAAAAGAACGGAAACCTTTGCTAGCCATTCTTCTCAATAGGTTATTATCCACAATTGCACAGAGAATGATAGCTACTCTTCTATTATATATAAAGCCACATGTTCAACGATCTTGATCATTGCTTCTATTGTATATGACAAGTAGTATTTTCTTAAGATTTTTTTCCCATCATTGAAAAGTTCTTCTGGGTGTACAGGTGGGGATCTTTCTATCGGAACGAGCTTATGTTGTTGGAATGGGACATTGTGGATCAAGCTATCCATGTGGTGTATCAATTTGCAGAAGCTGGACCCTTAGCGTATCATATAGTTGAGGTCCCTCATTCTCAAGGCTTTGCTTTCCTCTTTAGGGCTGGTGACATCGTCCTAATGGATTTCAGGAATGCTCAGAGCCCTTCTTGTGTATACAGGACAAGCTTAAATTTCACACCGATGGAGGAAAAGAAATTCAAAAACATTATTAGAATACCGGATATTATGGATGAAGAAGGTATTTATAGTGTTGCTGCCTCTGCTTTGCTGGAGCTCGGTGACATAAATAAAAGTGATGATCCAATGAATATTGATGACTATAGTAGTGTACAACCTGGTTCTAATTATGTTTGCTCGTGGAGTTGGGAACCTAGTATGATTAATGGTCCTAGAATAATATTTAGTGCTGATTCTGGGGATCTTTATGCTATTGAAGTCCTTTTTGAGTCAGATGGCCCCAAAGTTAGTTTATCAGATTGTCTATTCAAAGGTCTACCGTGCAATGCTCTGTTATGGCTTGATGGTGGGTTCCTGGCAGCTATTGTTGACATGGCTGATGGGATGATCCTAAAATTTGAAGAGGGATTTCTACAGCACAAAAGTTCAATTCAAAACATTGCACCAATCTTGGACATGTGCATTGTTGATTATCCTGATGAAAAACATGATCAAATGTTTGCCTGCTCTGGAATGGCTTCTGAGGGATCCTTGAGGATCATTCGGAGTGGTATCAGCGTGGAGAAATTACTGAAAACCTCTCCAATTTATCAAGGTGTAACTGGTACATGGACAGTTAAAATAAAAGTGTCTGATCCTTTTCATTCTTTTCTAGTACTGTCATTTGTTGAAGAGACCAGAGTTCTCTCAGTTGGTCTCAGCTTTTCTGATGTAACTGAATCAGTAGGTTTTAGGCCTGATGTCTGTACTTTGGCTTGTGGTGTTGTGGCTGATGGTGTGCTGGTGCAAATTCACCAATGCGGAGTTAGGCTATGTTTGCCCGTTGGAGCAGTGCCTCCTGATGGTATTCCTTTGTCATCTCCAGTATGTGCATCATGGTTCCCTGAAAATATGACTATAAGTCTCGGAGCTGTTGGACATGGCATGATAGTTGTAGCAACATCCAGTCCGTCCTTTTTATTCATCCTTGGCATTAGATCTTTGTCAGTGCACCATTACGAGATATATCAGATGCAGTGTGTGAAATTGCAGAATGAGTTATCTTGTATTTCCATACCTCAGAAGCACCCTGATCTGAATAAAGTTTTGATGGAATATGCAGTTAGGAATCTCGTGAGAACATTCCCATTAGAAAATCATGTTGATAATATATTTGTCATTGGTACTCATAAGCCTTCAGTAGAAGTTGTGTCCTTTACACACGATAAGGGGATTCAAGTTCTTGCCACAGGCATTATATCACTAACTAACACCATGGGCACTTCTGTTAGTGGTTGCGTTCCGCAAGATGTAAGGCTTGTTTTAGTTGATCGCCCGTATATTCTTTCAGGATTAAGGAACGGAATGCTACTTAGGTTTGAGTGGCCTAGTGCCTCACCACTGTCACCTGCTCAACAGAGTTCTGTTGGTACCTCTACAATTAACTTCCAGGTCTTATCAAACTCAATTTCTCCTAAGAATGATGTTCCAAGTTCTGGGTCCAGTACATCCTGGAAGACTGGAGGAGACTTGAGAGTTGATCTTCAGCTTATTGCTGTTCGCCGTATTGGTATTACACCTGTTTTTCTGGTTTCATTAAGTGAATCCATTGATGCTGATATGATTGCTCTCAGTGATAGGCCTTGGTTATTGCAGACTGCAAGACACAGCCTATCTTATACATCTATCTCATTTCAGCCTTCTACTCATGTTACTCCTGTATGTTCGGCTGAATGCCCCAGAGGAATCTTATTTGTTGCAGAAAATAGTCTCCATTTGGTAAATTGGCTGATCTTATGTGCTTATTTATATTCAGTATTTTCATCCGAATTAGTGCTCCATTGCAGGCCTTCTATGTATACTGGTTATATATTCACATTTTAGTATCACACTTGCCTTGATTTCTTTTTGACATAATCAGAATAGTGTCTTGGCTTTTCAATCTTTATCTCATATTAATAGATGACATAAATAATATGCAAAGAGCACTTGACATTGTGAATATTTTTCCTAAAATTGTTTAGGTGGAAATGGTGCCAAGTAAGAGGCTTAATGTGCAGAAATTTCATCTTGGCGGCACCCCGAGGAAAGTTTTATATCATAATGAAAGCAGGCTGTTACTTGTCATGAGGACAGAGTTGGACAATGATTCATGCTCGTCGGATGTTTGTTGTGTGGATTCTTTAAGTGGCTCGATTTTGGCATCTTTTAAATTTGACCCTGGGGAGACGGGAAAATGCATGGAGTTTGTAAAGGTTGGGACTGAGAATGTATTGGTGATTGGAACTAGCTTATCTGCTGGACCAGCTATAATGCCGAGTGGTGAAGCAGAAAGGTTTTTATTCTTGAAAGCTACATCTACCTTTAATAAAATCATAATCTTGGATTTGTGTTGGGCTTGATCCTGATTTTGAAGTTCAATTTTGGGTTAATTCTTTGTTTTGGGGCTTTCAATTTGTTTTACAGTACAAAAGGACGCTTGGTGCTTCTTTGCCTTGAACACTTACAAAATTCAGACACCGGTTCTATGACCCAGAGAAGTTCACCTGTCACTAGCCATGCTGCCGAACAGCTGTCTGGCAGTAGTATCTGCAGCAGTCCGGATGATAATAGCTGTGATGGTGTCAAACTTGAAGAAACTGAAGCATGGCACTTGCGCTTGGCTTATTCAACTATCTGGCCAGGGATGATTATTGCTGTCTGTCCTTACCTTGACCGTTATTTCTTGGCTTCTGCTGGCAATTCTGTAAGTCATGAAATTTTCCTCTGCTCACAGCCACAGTTTCCTTTGAAATACTGTTCGGGAGATTCTAAAGTGAGGTTCTTTTATTTTCCTCAGTTTTATGTGTGTGGTTTTCCAAATGATAACTCTCAAAGGGTGAGACGATTGGCTGTCGGAAGAACACGTTTTACAATAATGACTCTGACTGCACATTTCACCAGGATAGCTGTCGGTGATTGCCGTGATGGTATCCTTTTCTATTCATATCATGAGGTTGGTGGTTACTTTTCCTATGGTTACTGGTTTGTTTTACATTATCCATACCGATACTAGTGGTCAATTCATTTGATTATTGAAAGAACGATAAATTAGAAAAACCCCAATTACTAGTTCAATAGATATCTCAACATCATTAGTAGAAGCATTAGATTAACTGATAAGCAAACTGTCACTTGCTGTACAGGATTCTAGAAAATTGGAGCAAATATATTGCGACCCTGTCCAGAGACTAGTCGCTGATTGTGTCCTTATGGATGACGATACCGCCTTTGTCTCAGATCGGAAGGGAAGTGTTGTTGTCTTATCATCTGCAAATCATTTAGAAGGTGAATTTACCTGGGCTGTGAAGCCAATTTGAACAACTTTTTTAACTAAGCTGTGATTTCCATAATATAGGAAGCTTAATTTGTGTTGCAGATAATGTTAGTCCAGAACGTAACTTGACTCTAAGTTGTTCGTATTATATGGGTGAAATTGCCATGAGCATGAGGAAGGTAATTTCTATGAGATCTTGTTGCATAAAAACCAGAATGCTTTCTTAAGTAGTACTCTCAAACGGCTGGTTTCTTATACACCCTCTTATAGGGATCATTCTCATACAAACTTCCAGCAGATGATGTGTTGAGTGACTGTGATGCTGGTAGCAGTAACAATAACTTGTCAAGAAACTGTGTCATGTCATCAACACTGTTGGGAAGTATAGTAATCTTCATTCCCATGACAAGGTACATTTGTGTAATTTGAATAGAGATGATATATCATGCCCAAATATGGCTAAGAGCTCTCTACTTTTGTTTATACTCGTACCATCAGGCTATTCAATTCCATGTCTTTGTTTCTTGCATGAATTTATAGAGATGTTCCTCAAAGTTGAACTAGGAAAAACAATTAGGCTGAGTTTACTTTGACGTGAAAGGACACAAAAGGAGGTATAAGGGAGTATAAATATTTATTTGTCATTTTAAACCTCATTTACTTTGGTGTATAAAAAATTGGGGCAGCCTCTTATATTATACCTAAGAGAAATGGTATGATAATTTTATACCTCCTTTTAACACTTCCGTAAAAAGATATTTATGCTCACATACCATTTCCCAATATATAAAAAAGTATGGGCAATTTAGACATTTTATATATGATCCATTCATTTTCTACAAAGAAAACAACATACATGTATAATATAAACAGTTGTATAAACCTATTATCATTCAAAGTAAACATGATATAAAAATGGCCATTAAATTTTATGAGAAAATTTTATGTAATTGTGGGTTCTGTTGTTTGTATAAATTTATACCACATTAGATTGTCATCTTCTATCCCTCTAAATAGATGTATAAAAAGTAAGAGCAACCTTATTGTAGAACTAGGGATTGCTTTTCCTTAGTGTAGTCCACAAGTTGGCCAGTTGAGTAGTGGTTAGCTTAAGATCAACTACAAAATTTCATCTTCAGATCCTGTTATTCCAACAAAACTTGGGTTGTGCTAGATGATGTGTTGGAAAATAGTGTAAGAATGAATTCATTACAACCAGTTTGATCTCTTTTTCAGAATTATTATATGTAAATTACTCCTCTCATGACTGGGAATGTGTTTGTGCAGAGAGGAATACGAGCTATTAAAAGAAGTTGAGGCCAGGCTGGTTGTTGACCCTCTTACTGCTCCTATTTTGGGAAATGATCACAATGAGTTTCGAAGCCGTGAAAGTCGGGTGAGTTTCATTTGATCGTCTGGTAATAATATCAATTGTTTGGAGATTTTTTTATAAAAAAAAATCACTGAACAGTTGCCTGGATTTGTTGAGCTTCTTTTCATGTTCTTGTGTATGTCAGCATTGTTCGTGTGTGTGTGTGTGTGTGTGTGTGTGTGTGTGAGAGAGAGAGAGAGAGAGAGAGAGAGAGAGAGAGAGAGAGAGAGAGAGAGAGAGACATAACTGTTTGTTTGCATTTTGCTATGAAATGGACAGGGTGGGGTGCCTAAGATACTGGATGGCGACATTCTGGCTCAATTCCTAGAGCTCACAAGTATGCAACAAGAGGCTGTTTTGTCATTACCTCCAAGTGCATCAGTTAAGAAACCTCCCACTCCAGTAATGGTTAATCAGGTGGTTCGACTGCTTGAACGAGTACATTATGCTTTAAACTAAATTCCTCTCACATGCCTCAACTTCCAACTCATCAAAACCTGCATAGCAGAGAGAGAGTGGGATTGTATATGCATTCTTGGGTGCTCCAAACTCCAGATTTAGAAGCTGAGTGGCTAGTGTTGATGTATCCCTGAAATCTCTGATTCCCGTTTGTTGTATAAAAACATAGGATGTACAATTTTGTCCAGAATATAAAACTCACACAGCGCTGCTCGAATCAGCCATCTATCCACTTTGGTAAACTAGATGGTTGTAAAGAGTGTCATAGAACAAACTCAACAATGTACATTTAGTTTCTTGCATCACCTACAGATTATTACTCGTCTCTAAATTTTCATGTGATCTATATTCTTCTAAATGATTTCGACAGCGTGACGGTGCAAAATAGGGATTTGGGTTGGATGTAAGTATTCAGCTCTATCAAGTAAGAAGCTACAACAATTGTATTGCTTCTCATTTAAATAGACATGAATCTTGAATAACAATCGGTGCTCTTCACTTGATGCTACATAGATTCCGAACCCAGATTCATTTCATAGAGACAGATATAGGTAAATTAAAACCATGAGTTGTTGTTGGGCAGGCAGTCTGTCTGATGTTTCTGGCAAGGGTAATAAATGGAATGGAGGAGAAGAAAAGTGATGCGGCGACTTCTAAGTTCAAAATCAAGAGTTAAGAGTTGGCAATTAATAGTAGGTAGTTGTATTATTATAACTAGTCACTAGTCAAGTCAGTATGAGATGGGACGGAATTGGGAATAGGAATACAGAATACTACTATGTCTACCGTACTGTTTATGAATTTCATTTCTTCTTTACAATCAATTCAAAACTCTCTCTCAAAAAAAACTCTCTCTGCCACATGTCCAGATAAAAAAATAAAAAAAAAAGTCGGAGTCGAGTAGAGTAGAGTGATTTTACAGCACAGTTACAAAACTAAATTTCGACGCAGCACCCAGATTGGACATACCCCGAGTACTCATTGCATACACTTATCTTCTTCAATTTACCCTTTTGCCCTTCCTCCCTCAGGTAGAACCCGTGCGGTCCCCCCTGGTACGCCGCCCCTGTCACCAGCGTCCGCCCCCCTATCTCCACCCCGCACGCCCCCACCTGCACCGCCGCACCCGCCTCCGCCTCCGCCCAGCAGATGAGCGAATTCCCATCTCTTACCCCAACGCACGACCTCGGGCAGCGGGTGACCGGCCACGCCCCCTCCACCGTCCTCCACTCGCCGTCGTAGTACACCTCGGCGCTGCTCTTGAACACCCCCTGCGTCTCCGTGCCGTACCCACTCACCACCCAGAACTCCGCCCCCACCACCACGCCCTCGCACTCGTCTCGCTCCTCCCCCATCCTCCTCAGCTCCGACCACTCCCCCTTCTTCACATCGAACGCCCACGCCGAATTCAGGGCGTTCTTGCTCTCGTCGTGGCCCCCAGCCACCAGCACCTTCCCCTCCGCCGCTCCCATCGCGAAGAAGGACCGAGTCGATGGCATGTCGGCGCACTGAGTCCACCTCTGAGTCGTGAACTCGTACACGAACACGTCCCTGACCGGCTCCCACCTCGCCGGGTCCCACCCGCCCATCACGATCAGCTTCCCCTCCGTGCTCGCCAGCTGGCAGAACATCGGCAGCCCGCCGGGGTACTTGGGCACCGGGTCGACTCGGTCCCATCCGAGCGTCACCGGGTCGAAGAGGGAGATCCCGTACCTGGGCTGACCCGTGGGTTTGGACCCTGACTCCGCCGGCAGCGCTTGAACCAAGCACGCCACTTTGTGGGTGAACCCGCTCTGCTTCCTGTGGTAGTAGAAATCCTTGCTCTGGAGGAGGTGGCGCCACCGTTTGCACACGCGGGCCGCCACCCGATGGGCGGAATAGTGCAGCCGAGTCAGACACTCCAGCCCGATTTCTTCCGGTAAGCCCGGTATCAATTCCTCATCCTCCATGACCGAATTTTTTGATTAATCGATGAATTGGCCTGGGTAGAAATTATCAATTGGGAATTTTTTTTGATTGATTGATAGATAATTCGATAGTAGATTATGGTACCAGAAAAGTGCATGAGTGATGGATAAGAGAAAGAGGATTTATTTATTTATAGTGGCAAAGAAATCAAGGAAGGCAGTAACAATCTGTGGATTGAGAAATCAGGGAACGACACGTGGCGCTCACTGCTTTGGATTTTTTGACTGCTTCCGGACAAGTTGCAGCACCTTGGAGTTTCATTGAGCTTTTATATTTAAATTTAATACCCCTCTCCCTTATCTCTTTCCACATAAAGTATTATTGTCATAATAACGGGTTTTATATTTTATACAGTATTATAAAACTTAAAAAAATCTTCTCATACAATACAACTCACTCGCCTAGATGTGGACGTCGCCATCTTTGATTAGTTTGATCTTAATTCGAACTTCACTATATTCTCATGTATTATCTGCAAATTAGCATATATTAATTCATACAAATAAGTAAAAAGTTTGAGTAAACGATGGATTTGTTGTTAACGATGCAAATTCAACAACACACGCATTTAATGTATTGGGTATTAACATTAATATTTAGTGTCAAGTTTATCCAGTACTACGCTTGTTGTGTGTATTGTGGAGTGAAGATGAGTTACTGAAAAGTCAGGAGTACAAATGTGGAGTGAAGTGTTAGAATTTGAGAATGAGGATGAGGTGCATGGGTGATAGGTGGGGGCGAATGCAGAGGAGCAAGCATTCTCTCTAGTCTCTAGATATCTGGAAGCTTAATCATGCAAGAGAGAGAGAGAGAGAGACAGAGAGAGTATTGACTAAGGATAAGGGCGGGCTGAATTGGGCCCACAGAGGGCCCCACAACTGTCTGGTGTCCAATTATAGCCGATGGACAGTTTAGGAATTCAAATCAACTGTTGAAGCTAGATTTGGACGACACGTACTCCTTTCTAAGATAAAATTTAGGCCCGCGATGAGTCGGATAGGATGAATATCTTCCTTTTTCTATTGCATTTCTTTTTTTTATTTTTTATACAGTAGTAGTAGTAGTAGTAGTATTTTCTAAATTCAGTATACATCTTTATCCGTTTCTATCAGCTTACTTAAGCCTCTAATCAATCTTAATTTTCTACCCTTTTTTAACAACTGTATTTGTCCTTTCCTACCTGCATCTCTTTAGCCTGCGATATACAGTAGTCATTTTTATTATTACATCAAAATCAAATACGAGTGAGTAACATTTGATGGAATAATTCTGTGGTTTTCGTATTTATTTATTTTTTTTAGATAGTTAAAATGCGGTGTTAGTTTTCCTAACTCAAACCTGCGGCCCATGAATGAGGCCTTGGGCCAAGTTCTTTGTATGTAACTAAACTCTAAACTAGCCGTAGAATGTGAAATTTGACAATAAAAATGCATCATCAAATTGCTAGGATTATTATATATCAGAATCTGTGGATTATTAAGGCAAACGTAACACACCTCCATTTTATAGATTCCTAATCTAACCTACGGAACAGGCAACATACCATGTGCCTATCCCATGTATCGTGCATTTGAGAAATTGAAGTATGATTATTACTCCCTCCGTCCCAAATCACTTGGCTTGTTTTCCTATTCTGGTCGTCCCACACGAATACGAATAGGCATGTTTCCTAAAAATGGAAACAATAATTGCCTTAACACCCCTCCTCATTTTCCTAAACCAGCACTTCTTAAATCCCGTATAGAAAAGAAACAAGCAAGTGGTTTGGGACGGAGGGAGTAATTTTTTCTTGGTTTGCATACTTTGATGGCTTGGAACACTAAATTGTGGACAGATAGAGTATATTCTTTCCGTTCCGGCCATTGGCTCGTTTCTTTTGAACACATAAATTAAAAAATATATATAAACAATTCAAAAATTAGTTGGCCCGCCACTTTAAGGGCTCAAATTATTTGTAATTAATACTTGTCAACTCCTTTCTATCGCACATGTCTGACCAAATAAAAAAATAGGTCAAATGAGTTGAAATATACTACTCTCTCCGTCCCATTAAATAGAGACATTTTATTATTTTTATACATCACATATATTTAAAAAGTGTTCCTACTTCAATAGCACGAATGTAGTATTTAAAAAACATAAACAAATGGGCTCAATAGGTTGGGATGGAGGGATTACTCAGTTACTTCAAATTCACCTTTACTTGAACATATTCACTTTTTTAGTTAAGGAATTGAATTAGCTTGCTTTTTATATATCATCACTAGCATTGCGTGTAGTGTTCTATATAGCATAAATTCTTTAAAAAAAGACAATTGTAATGTTTTAACATCATATGTCGGCTCTATAATAGCATACTATTGCAAATTAAGATAGAACCATTATAAATAATAGAAACGCACTCCTACCCACCGTTAATGTATCAACCGCTTATGTAGCAGTGTCATGTCATTAAAATTTTCATTTAGAGTTGAGTTTTTTTCAATAGTGTTTAATTTTTTTTGATAGGGTTTAGTTATTATGGTATATATTCAAATTAATTTTCTTATTTATCGTATTGTCACGTCACCGGTGGGCATATTAAGTATGTCCACCATGGGCATTGGAGCATTCCTCTTATAAATAAATATAAAAGCACAAAAGCATTGATGGCTCATGACGATAATGCATTATCAAAATCCGAGGATTATTATTATGTTGAGATTATGGGGGTGTTTGGCTAAGCATATTTGAAAGAGCTTATAAGCATTAAGAGCTTATAAGATGCTTGAAAAACTTATAAGATGTAAAAATAAATTGAGGTGGATGAGCTTATTTTAAGGAGCTTATAAGTATTTATAGCTTATTTTTTGGAGCTTATAAGTTCTTAAAGAGTTTATTTTGCCAAACACTCCAAAATTACATATAAACTACTCAACAGCTTATAAGCTGCTTAAAAGTGCTTATAAGCTTAGCCAAATGAGTCATATATGGATTATCAACGCAAACGCAATACACCGTCATTTCATAGATTCTTTATCTACTGCTTATAAATTGTATTGAACCAATTCCAATGCTACTTAAAAGTTTATTCAATGGGTTATATCATGAAATACTGCAAATTAAAATCTGACCATTATTACTAGAAAAAACATTCAAAAGGAAACGCGCAACACAGACGTTTACTCAATTTTGAGGTATTATCGGTCAATCTAGGTCTGCTATGAAGCCAAATAAATTGAAAATTCAACAATTTACGTTCCAAAACAACACTAAGATGTTGTGGATGCATCACAATAATAATAATAATAATAATAAGGGTGTGGGACACCACACGACATCCAATTCATATTTCGACGTGAAAAAAGGTTATACTCCTAATCTTGCTGACCATTCCGACATTCATTATTCATAGCCCTTTACTTTATGTGACATGTAATGTAAGAAATATGAGCGACTACTTTACTGTTTTAATTTCCAACCCTTTTCTTTTCTTTCTCAAACTTTATCTTTAATTTTGTTTAATATTATTTCTCATTAGGTCTCGTATCAATAATGAACTAATTTCCTAATTAATGGTAATACACATAATTTAGCTCATTAGTCATTACAATTTACTTATATTTTATTTCTCAACTTTTTGAAAAAAGCAATTAAAGTTTATAATATATGCTGAAGCAATGAAGGTCAACTGGTGTAAAATTGTTGGCTTCTTTAAATTTCAGTTAATAATCGAACTGTCTGATCTAAATTCTAAGTCCGTGTTAAGATGGAACTCTTATATATAAATAAATAATGTCACGATCATGCAATTTATAGCATTCCATGTCTTTGGATAGTTTTCACATAGTAGTGCATTCTATAGAATTATTCCTCTTCCTCGCATTCCAATTTTCCTCTGTATATATCTATATATCTGTTTAGAATTCTATCCAAAAACAGATGTTATCATAAAGAAGGGCGAAACAACTAAAATTATTTAATTTAATAGTAAAAGAATTAGTGAAAATGAATTGACAAATTAATAGGCAAGTTGTGTGTGTTATTTGAGCGAAAGTGTTACGTCAAAGTCATATGGGCTGGGCCCAAGTAGCACATGATGCCACAACTAACGCACAACTTCTTACAGTGCACCCAGCATTTTATTTTATTTTATTTTATTTTCCTTTATTATTTGATTGAAAATATATACTAATAAAGTGAAGAAAATTGCACAAACATTATCCATTACTAACAATAGTAGAAGATGTTCTAAATAAATTATATTCGTCATGTACTCCCTCTATTTTTTTTTATCTGACTTAGTTTCCTTATTGGGGTGTTTTTTTTGAAGTGACCTATTTCTATTTTTGGGCCAAAATTAGCACATTAACCCAATTTACCTACACCAAACCCTAATTAGTGAGAACCCTAATTCCCCTTCAACTTATGAATCTTTTTCTCTCATTATTGGTAATTAACGTTTCTATTTTTCCTTACAAATATGAAAGGCCACGAAAATTAAAAATAAAATAAAATAAGGAATAAATATATCACAACCACTTCAAATTAAAAAAAAAACAAATATTAGTATAATAGAAATATAATAATTACAGGAATAAATTAATATAATAATTATTGAAATAAAAGAAACAATCAATCATCAACTTTAATTACACTAATGATTCTATAGTGAGTAGTGTTTAATCTCTAATCTTTGTTTTCTTAATTTTTGTGCAAAAAGGAACTAGGTCAGATTGAAAAAAACGGAAGGAGTATCATTTAATTATAGCACATAGGAGGAGGAATAATATGCGGATAAGAGTGTGCAGTAGCAAACTAGTACAAAGCGGCGCGGCTTCTATTTTATCTAAAATCTAAGAGTAAAGAGTGGGACCAGTCTAATCTACTCCTACCATTGATTTGCAAAATGTATGCCCACATTTTCTTGGGGAAATTATATTACTACTACATGAATTTAGTTTACGCTCGAGGACAGGATTTTCAGGCTTCTTCTTTCTCCTATTGGACTTTTAATCAACTACTAATTCATATTCTTTCCCATAGTATCTCCTAATGTGATTATTACTCGTTTGTAATGTTTTTGGGAAAAAATCATTTTTACATCTCAAGTTTTGGACAAATGACAACTCTAGCATACACTTTTTATTTTTGACAGAATAGTACCAAATGAATCTAGAATTGTAACAAATTTAGAACGGACATTATTTTTCAAGTGCCGGAAAGTCCAGTTTGCAGCCAGAAATCCACGTCACCTTTATATTATACTCCCTCCATTTTATATAAAATGACACACTTCTTTTTGGCTTTTCTAGCACGCTTCTCGATGATAGGTTTTAAAATAGATTTTTGAAGAATTCTTTCTTTTACGGGATACTACGACTGTCGTAGTATCCCGTAAAAGAAAGAATTCTTCAAAAATCCATTTTAAAACCCATCATCGAGAAGCGTGGAAAAGCGTGCCAGAAAAGTCAAAAATAAGTGTGTCATTTTATATGAAATGAAGGGAGTACTAAAATTATTATTTTTATTTATAAAAAAATATTAGGAAACTAAGCAAAAGAAAATTACGGCTACAACTATTTAAAATTACTCCTACAAAAGTTAAAACCCTATCTCAGCAAAGTTGAACATCGGACGGAAAGGTTCACGGCTAATGGACGTAGGAAGATTTGCAAGGTAAAACTCTCTTCTTTTCATAATCTTCTACCCCATTCGCCCCCTTCACCTGCACTCTCGTATTTTAATTTATTTTATTTGTAATTATTTTTTGAAGATGTGGATGCAGGGGCGGACCTACGTGGGGGCAAGCGCAGGCTGAAGCCCCCACGGTGGTCGACGAAATTTCTATGTATTAGTGTATGTTTCGTCAAAAATTTATGTTCATTTCACGTCGAAGAATTTTTTTTCTATAGACTAGCCCCCTCGGTGATTTTATCCTGGGTCCGCCCCTGTGTGGATGTCTGAGGTAGATTCCATTATTATTAATAGCATTTATAAGCAAGAAATATGTTGTGAATTCATGTGACGTATTTGTATTTAATTTACGGTGAGGAACTGCATTGTATGTACTAAGGCTCGTAGAAAATGTATTTACATTTTGGGATGATTTGTAATTTCATCAGGAATTTGTCTCATTTTTTATTTGAAATGCATGCAACCCTTAGAAATTTTTACTGATTTTTTACTAATATAAAGGTGATGTGGATTTCCGGCTACTGACTGAACTTTCCGGCACCTGAAAATGGTGTTCGTTCTAGATTTGTCACAATTTTAGATTTATTGGGTACTATTCTGCAAAATAAAAAGTGTGCTCTAGATTTGTCATTTGACCAAAACTTGAGGTGTAAAAATGGATTTTTCCCATCAATATTTTTATTCTTTAATTTTAACATTATTTCCAATTCTTACTAAGATGAGTCCACCTATTTTTTTTCACTTTCTCTTACTTTTTTCACTTTTTACCTACTTATGTCACCAGTGACGAATGCAAGATTTTAAGGAGGGGGGAGGTTTCAAAATTATAATAAAAATATAAAATATAAAATTATATAACAAAATATATCATTCTTATAATCCATACAAATCTAATTTATAGTTGGCCATGACGTTGAGTCATTTTTCGAAACTTATGGATAAAAGCCTCATTATGAATACAATTCAATATGTATCATTTTCAATATAAACTACCAAATTATCATTCATCCATTTCTCACTTATTCATAACTGAGAATGCTTTTTCGGCAGAAGCCATTGCAACTGGTAGTACTAATGTTAAAGTCATAAGCTTGTAAACCAATGGATACACCAAAATTTCTAAAAAATTTATGAATTTGTATATATTTTGTGATTTTAATATTTTTTATATGTATTTAAAAATTTTATATATATATATATATATATATATATATATAGGGATATGTTATGGTGAAAACTAATTATTACGTGAAAACTGCAACCCATCATAAAATGTTGCATTCTCATAATGATGCATTACATGCATAAAAATAATATAAAATAATATATTTTATTATGCAACATTTTGTACACAAAAATGTATCATTTTATGCATAAAATGCATGTGTTGCAGTTTTCACGTAATAATTAGTTTTCATATAATATGTTACCTATATATATATATATATATATATATATATATATATATATGGACAAAATGAAAAATAACCATTTAGGATAGTGGATGAAAAAAACTAGCCACTAACTTATAAATATATAAAAAATAGCCACTTTTACATGATAAGACAAAAATACCTTTAATGAGATCGATCAAGCCTAATACACGGGCTCGATCGAGCCCAACCCACTAAAGATCGATCGAGCCCTCAAGTCCAACACACTAAGGATCGATCGAGCCCTTGACCCCAACACACTAAGGCTCGATCGATCTCATTCAACCCGAACACACTAAGGCTCGATCGATTCTGATGCATGGGATCGATCGAGCCCAATCGATCCGAAGACACTAAGGCTCGATTGATCCCATTCAGGCCTGTTTGCACCAACAAACTAGGGTCGATCGAGCGAATTCGTGTTGTCCCAAGCGCTACACTTTTTTCTTCTTCTTGCAGGTATTTCTTTGAACAGTTTGTGCGCATCACGAATCATTGCTAGTATAACATTGGGCGCCGTCGAAACAATAACAAGATCTGATTGTATTTGTAGATCTATTAGTAGAGGTTTAATTCAGATTTGAGGGCGAAGAAGTAGGTAGTTTAGGGTGGAAATGGAGATACAAGGCAGTACCGAGTCATCGTCAAAAAAAGCTGATGGAGTCAGAGTCGGCGGCGAAACCGTGATTCAGCCGGAAATGCATCTGCATCTCCGTCACGGCGGCGTTGCTCGCCATAGGTCTACTGTTGAATTTTAGGGCTCACCGTCTTCAAGCCGCGGCGGCTGTCTGCCAGAGTCGATTCCGTGACGCTGGAAGACCTGGAGTTGGACGTCGACTTCTGATACGTATTAGTTATCATATTTTTAGTTAATTACGGGTTAAGAATTTGTCGTTGTAAATGGGTATTCCGATGTTTATCGGCCCATTATCTAGTCTAGCCCGTTAGGTTTAGTATATATATATATAGCCTCATTACTCATGTAAGGGATGGAGAAGTTGAATGAAAATGTTCTTTCATAGGAGCCTCACTTGCTCGAAATGTGATTAGGAGCTCGTATTCGCTCGAAGAATACCCTACCACGATACGATCCTTAGCTCAAGATCGTATCAATTGGTGCTTTCATTGAGAGATCTTTGAAGATCTGATTGGGAAAAAAAAAAAAAAAAAATGTCGAAATCTGCTATTCTTGCAGCACTCGAAGAGTTTCGAAGATCAATCTCAGCTTCTATCGATCAATTAACGGTAGAGCTTCATCATTCCTCTTATGGTTTTCCTCGATACACATCACCATCGCCGTCTTGGTCCCCTTTTCCACCAGATCTGAGCTTCAATAGCCAACCAACCTTGCTTCCGCCCCCACCCAGATCTGAGCCGCCGCCTCCTTCAATGTTCCAGCCGCCGTTGCCGCAAACACCCCCTACCGACAATTCCTCCTCAACCCACAGAGGCAGCACCACCAGAAACGCTGCTTCTACCCGCAACCCCCACATCTCCTTTACGGCTCCAGACTGCTCCATCGGTCGCCGACGACCCCTCATGCCGTGGGGAAGAAGAGGTAGTTCGTGGTGGTGAGGAGGTCTGGTTTGACAGTGCAGCGGGCTTTGACGGTTGCGCCGGATTTGTGGAATTTCTCTTCGCCGGCCAACCGGTGTGGCTCTGCGGCGAGCCCCCACCATTTGAAGGCGGAGGTCCAGCACCAAAGGCGGACGAGCCGGCGCCGCACCCGCCGAAAGATCAGCTCCCTAATGTTTCTTTCTGCATTACCAGTCCTCCTCCATGGCCTGAAGCTATCCTTCTCGGATTCCAACATTATCTGGCGATGCTTGGCACAACAGTCATCATACCCACTGCCCTCGTTCCTCAGATGGGTGGAGGAAACGAGGAGAAGGCGAAGGTTATTCAGACACTATTGTTTGTTTCGGGATTGAACACTCTGTTGCAGACATGGTTTGGTACCAGATTACCAGTCGTAATTGGAGGTTCATACACTTTTGTAGCGCCTACAATCTCGATTATCCTGTCTGGTAGATGGAATGACTCAGATCCTGTATCGAGGATCAAGAAGATCATGAGGGCTACCCAGAGTGCACTTATCGTTGCTTCGACCATTCAAATCGTGCTAGGTTTCAGTGATCTATGGCGTAATGTTGCAATATTTCTGAGTTCAATCCCAGCTGTTCCTTTGGTTGCTCTTGCTGGTTTTGGGCTCTACGATTTTGGTTTTCCAGGGGTTGCCAAATGTGTAGAAATTGGGCTGCCACTGCTCATTGTAATTGTATGGATCTCTGCCCATCTACTTACTGTCGAGGGCGCCTTTAATGGAAAACCACCTAAGACCCAAGCAAGCTGCAGAACGGATTGTGCTGGACTTATTGATGCTGCTCCATGGATTAGGGTTCCTTATCCTTTCCAATGGGGAGCACCTTCATTTGATGCTGGTGAAGCCTTTGCCATGATGATGGCTGCAGTTGAACAGAGCCTTTTTCCAAATCACATGAAAAGAGAACTTGGCACTTCTCAGGGTGGATTGGAGTTGTTTAAGAAGTTGTATGAACTCCGAGGTGAATTTGCGGTGTCATTCCAAGCTCGAGCTTAACTTGCTCCACCTTGAGGACAAGGTGGTTTTGAAGGAGTCGTGAATGATACGTATTAGTTATCATATTTTTAGTTAATTACGGGTTAAGAATTTATCGTTGTAAATGGGTATTCCGATGTTTATCGGCCCATTATCTAGTCTAGCCCGTTAGGTTTAGTATATATATGTAGCCTCATTACTCATGTAAGGGATGGAGAAGTTGAATGAAAATGTTCTTTCATAGGAGCCTCACTTGCTCGAAATGTGATTAGGAGCTCGTATTCGCTCGAAGAATACCCTACCACGATACGATCCTTAGCTCAATATCGTATCAACTTCACCAGGCTCTGAGTGCTGCTGAACGTGAGCCTGGTGGTGGGGCTCACCATCCACAACCCCAATCAGGTAGGTTTCAAATACCACAACAGCAACGCCATGCTCAGGCACCGGGGCAACGATATTGGTGAGGTCCCCGTCGCCGCCGGCCGGATTGGCACCCACGACACCCGCTCCCTCAACCTCACCCTCGCCTTGATGGCCGACCGCATCGTCTCCGACTCCACTCTATTTTTCGACGTCATCTCCGGCGTCCTGCCGGTCCAGGCCTACATCCGACTTGCCGGCAAGGTACGGATTCTATTCAGCGAGGACGATGGCTAAGTTGGTGGGCCGGCGGAGTGAGTAAGATATGGGTGGAAGAAAGAGAGAGGAGATTGACGTGCATATTAGACGAAGAAACAGGGGAGAAGACTTAAGAGAAGGGGGAAAATAATAAAATATAAGTATTAAGGGGAAAAATGTCAAGGTGACTAGTTTTTATACTTTTATAAGTTGGTGGTTATTTTTTTATTTTTATTAACTTAAGTGGTTATTTTTACCATTACCACTATATTATACTCCCTCCATGAGAGAGTGTGGTTTATGTAATTAGGCATATTTTAAAACTAGAACATCATAGATGCGTAAAAATATATTGATGTCTGATCTTAAATGAAAGATCGTATCAAGACTTTTAATTTGATATAAAAATCATAAAAAACAGAGACCAAACGAGCAAATTATAATAATTTAAAGTTTTAGAATTTAAATTATGAAAGATATCACTCATGGTGAGACGGCTTAAAAAGAAAAGGGAATCACTTAGGAAGAGACGGAGTGAGTAATTAACGAGGGTATAATAGGTAATTCTTAATAAAATCTAAGGAAGGTCAATTGACCTTCATTGGCTTAATATACATCCACCATTGTATATCACTATCTCTTAGTATTTTTCTCACTTTTTATATATTTTTTCTTAAAATATGTGCATTTCTCCTTCCGCACCAGTACGAGGGGCGAATAGAGTATACTATTAATATATTATATTATGATATGAATATATTACTAATTAATTACTAAAAACAATTATACCCTTCTTTTTTGTGGAGATAAGGGAATAATCGATCGGCAAGTTGGGTTTGAATATGTGGTAGAGTTTATTCGATATTGATAAGCAATTTGAAGTGGTAAATATATTACTAATTATGAAGCAGGCAAATAATGTCAACGATAGTGTTATAGCATGCCCCCGTTGACGTTTCTTTCTTTCAATCATAGTAATTAGAAATCGTATTATGTTTCACAATTAAGTGATTGAATAATGTTGACACGGATTAGAGTCTGGCATAAAGTTAGGTTGTTTTTGGTATTGACTTGATTTAAATACCCTTTAATCGCTATTTCATCACTTTATTCACGAAACAGATTCTTTACATTACGCATTTCCAGATAATTATTTATTTTATTTATCTATTTATATGGAATACAATGTTAGGTAGTAGTACTATTTCTTTAGGAACACATGCAGTTTTTCATGGAGAAGGAAAAATACTCCTAGTCATGTCTTTGGAAATCGCGTGGGGCGATGAGCGAAACCAGAGTAAATCAACATAGTATATGTTTGTTTAATTACGTTACTTGTTAATTAGGCATTTTGTTCCTATTCCTATTCCTAGGATTATTTACGTGCTATCGGCCACCACTTGTGTAATTAAATTCAGTAAAGTAGTTTGCAATTTTGGTCATCTCCTGGCGCCGCCTCATGATTTTGATGTTTATGGCATGAAATTCATAAGTGTTATTGGCGCCAAAAACCATGAACTTTACCCTAATATTGATAGTTTTCCTGGTTTTTTAATTTTGGCTAATTTAACCATCAACTTTCGATTTGTAGCAATTAATCCCCGAACATTTTTTCCGACGAATTGAAATCCGAGCTGGTAGCCGGATTTTTATGACGTGTTCCCGTCATCTTATGTGGCGTGCTTACATGGATAAAAATAAATAAAAATAAAAATAAATGAAATAAAATAAATAAATTGATTTCAACACCACCGCTTGCAATCCGCCTCCTCCCCCTCCACCTTCGCCGCCGCCTTATAGCTCAAGATCTTGGCTAATTTTTAAAATAGGGATTAGGGACATAGGTTAAATAGTTGATAGTATATACTAACAATTCACACGCACCAACGATAAATACAATAAATAAAATGAAATTCCATGCACAACGAAATTGCTGGAGGAAAACAAATCGGGCCTTGTAATCTCGACTCCATTAATGGCAAGAGTTGAAGAAAGCTTACTAATCTACAAATGGGAACCAGGAACGAGAGTCCTCAAATATGAATTTGAATTCTCTTCTGCATTCAGCTCCATGAAACTAAAACTCCGTTGCAGAATGTGAAGCCTCACGATTCTATCCAAGAACGGCGACGGCGACGAGAGGAACTCGGAGTTCGGAGGGGCGAAGACGGTGGCGGAGCCCAGATTCGGATAATCTCGGAGAATCCCATCGACAATCGCGTTCAATCCGATTGTGAAGGAGATGAATCCGTTCAAGCTCAACAGTCGGATTATCTTCCTCCACTCGATCGCTCGATCGTCGTCGATTTGGGGAAGAAGGTTGTTGCTCTGGTTCGAGCGGCAGGATGGGGAAGACGATGTCGTTTCGAAGAAGGGGCCGACGACGCCGTGGGTGGCGATCGGGCTGTGGAGGAACAGATTGGGATGAGAAACGGCGACGTCGTTGATGGTGAGGGGGCCCGATCCGGCGTCGTTCTTAGTGACGGTTAGTCGCTCGCCGTCGGCGAGTGTCTGGAAGCAGAACCCGGGGGTTTCTTGAGGAGCTCCGCCATGGGGAGGGGCCAAAATTGAAATAAAAATTAAAATAGATAAAAATATAAATAAAAATAAAAAAATGAATTGGTGGGGCCAAAATTAAAATCAATTTTATTTCATTTATTTTTATTTATTTTTATCCACGTTTGCACGCCACATAAACTGAGAGGAAACACGTCATAAATCCAGCTGCCAACTTGGATCAAGATTCGCCGGAAAAATAGCTCAGGGAATAATTGCTACAAAACAAAAGTTGGTGGTTAAATTAACCAAAATTGAAAAGCCAGAAAAACTACCTAAATAGGGGTAAAGTTCATGATTTTTATTGCCAATAACTCAATTCATAATTACAAGTTGGAAATTTATTTAGTTTAGAAAATACTAGTACAATAGTGGATACGTGTACACATCATAATCAGGACATAATAAATGATTTCCAGCCGCTTTGGCTTTGCAGCTATCATTTCATTGATCAGCATCCAAATATTGAACTATACAATTCAACTTTATCCCCCGTTCACGATCCGTCCGGCGTCATTAGTCACATATCTTAAATATATGTAAGATGTAAAATATTAATCCGAGACTAATGAAGCAAGAGTATTAAGTGGGAAAGGTAAAAAATAAAAAAAATCTAAAAGATACTCTCTCTGTCTCAAATATTGCGACACCTATCTTTTCGGCACGGAACTTAAGACGGGGTGTTTAGTGTGTAAAGTGTAATGTATGTAGGGATGTGATGTGGTTTATATATTTAGATATATTTTAAAACTAGAGCATCATAAATGCATAAAAATATATCCATGTTTGATCTTAAATGAAAGATCGTATCAAGACCTTTAATTTGGTATAAAAATCATAAAAATCGAATAACAAACGAGAAAGTTATGTAATTTAAACTTTTAGGATTTAAATTATATTGGGATACGTGTTGTGAGGTGAGTGGATGATGAGATTTAATTAGATAATGTTAAGTGTAATAAGAGATTTACTAATTGTACTATTAATTAGCTAATTATTTCTCAAAAAAAAATGTATCAGAATACTTGAGACGGCCCAATAAGAAAATGGTGTCAAAATACTTGAGACAGAGGGAGTAATTGTTATTTTTTCTTCCATAATAATTTTCAATCAAAGAGAATACAACTTTAGTTAGTAATCGCGTTAAAAACAGCCCACTGCTTACAAAAAAGAAGAAGAAACATAAACATAACAGCCTATAGCCTAAGCAGAGTATGCAGGCCCACTATTTAGATCCAATGAGTTAATAATATAAAGGGCCAGAGCCCAGGAGAGGTATATATGTTTATGAAGAAGGAAAAACGCAACCACCTTGCGATTCTTGGGCTTTTAAATGGAATAATAATAACAAAGGAAAAAGAATAGGGTGATGTTATTCGGCCATAATGTGGCCGGCCATAATTTTAATTATTTTATTTTTTTTAACATGTAATAATTTATATATTTATGCCAAACTTTTTAGATTGTAAGAAAACTCAAAAGTGATTTTTCGTATAATTTATATATATTTTTAAAAATAACCCTTTAATTATTTGATTATTTTGATTATTTTAAAGAATTTGTTACTTTTTATTTAAAAAATATAGGAAAAATATGTAATTTTTGGGGGAATTTTTTTTTTGAAGTTAAAATATAAATGTAATTAATTATAAATATTATTTCTTATTTCCAAAGTGACATATATTATGAAAAATGTCATAATGTGGCCGGCCACATTTTGGCCAAATATCATTATTGAAAAGAATAATGTGTTTTTAACATCATCGAGCCAAATAAGTGAAATAACAGAGGAAATAGAATCGAATCAATAGGTGCCAAATAGGATAGAGAGATATACATGTGTAAGAAAAATAAAACGAAGAAACATGCAAATTAAAAAGAGAAACGAAGAAAAAATAGTACTCCTTTGGTCCCCTTCTACTTGAGCCATTTTATTATAATAATACAAGCAGACTCAAATAGAAGGGGACAGAGGAAGTAACTTAGATGTAATAATGTAAGAAACATTTAACCTGGAGTGGAGGTGGAGGGTGTTTGTACCAAACGTACCAGAAAGAACATAATTACAGATAGAGACGCAAGGGCAGCCTTTGCCTCCCTTAAAAGCTCTCTTTACAAAAACAAATTCCAACCAAAACAATAAAGCAACATACAGTACATATTTATAGCAAGTATTCCCTCCCTTATTTTTTACTTGTCTCGTTTGTTAAATATATGAGTGATATAAAATAATAAAATAAGACAAATAAAAAATAACAGAGGGAGTATAAAGAAGTATAAACATTTTTCATCACTTATATATATGCCTCGTGTATTTTGATATATAAAAAATCCAATTTGATCGTTTGTAAAAATACGCATGTCCTCTTATATTATACCATAATTATATTTGAAACTAAAAGAATGGTGTGATAATATTTACCTTTTACCATTTTTTGCTTAAAAAAAAAAAAAAAAAAACCTTATCCATCCTCACATATTATTTCTTCATAAAAAAATTAGGGCAATTTAGATATTTTATGCTTCATCAATTCATTTCCTACAAAGTCAAGAATATACATATGTAATATAAACAACTGTATAAATCTTTTATTATTCAAAATATAATAAACATGATATAAAAATTATGGATCTCACTATTTGTTATAAATTTACCTATAAAAAGTAAATGTAGTCATACTCTAAATCAAAATCTAATTTTTGCGGGTGGTTCATTTTATTTTTCCTTTTAGATTTATAGAGCTTTGAATGAAGTAATTTCAAGTAGCAGCAAAGGAATGAGTAAATCGGAGAAACAACATACATATATAGGTGAAAATGGTGAGGAGGAAGTTGAAATTTGAATGAGTAAGGTTGTTGTAGTCGGAGAAGATAATGATTGCACTAGTGTGCAAGTGCAACAAATGAGAAAGATAAGAAAGGAGATTAATTAAGTCCTTTTTATTTTCTTTTCTATATCTTAATTAATTACTAACATTTAATCTTCTTCAGTTTTGTTGGTCGAGATTTGTTCCATAGAGGAATGATTCTAAGGTCGCAAGATGACAAATATAAACAGCTCATCACCAAGTACGTTTTTCACACTCACAGTCACAGCACAGAAGTAGGTAAATTTTATGGTGTCATGATTTATGAATAAATTTGTGTGTGATAGGATAAATAAACATAAATTAAACATGTATAGTTGTGGTTGCAGCTGGCTGCAGCAGCATCAGTATATCGATATCTACTAACAACTATTCCCTCCCTCTGTCCTAACTAAGTCCCAAGCCATCACCACATACAAATCAAAAAAACTAAGTGAATATACTTAATTAATTGACCCCTAATTATTACTTAAAAAACTGAAAAAGTAAAAAATGTGTAATGATTATGAGAATAAATTTGGTAGTTCAAGCTACTTTTTATTTAGGAAAATGTAATTAAGTAATGCATTGTCAGCTCAGCCTCAGCTACAGGCGCATCAAGTTCAAGTGCATGTGGTGCGCCTGCCGTGCGTGAGACCAAAAGGCGAAATCCCGGTCCAGGTGCTCCCTTTAACAACTCTTCATTCAACCCAACAACTTCTCTTCCTCTAGCTCTCTCTCTCTCTCTCTCTCTCTCTCTCTCTCTCTCTTTCTAACACAAATAATAGCCCCCCAAAAATAACAAGAGGAAATGATGAGATGAATCGTGCGACTTTGGCTCCTGTATCAGAAGAGCCAGGCTCAAACGAAGAAAGTTGCGGCAAGAAAGCTCGTCATACATGGGGAAAATGGGTGAGAAAGCATTTCCCTCAGCTTTTCCACAACAAATCATCATCTGATCTCAAGCTTCTCTTGAGTGTTCTGGGCTGCCCTCTTTTTCCCGTTGCTCGAGATCAAGTCAGTCTTCTTCTTCTTCTTCTTACTTTGCTAGCTACTACTTTTACTTTCTGCATCCAATCCAATCACTTCATAAGTTAACTCACCCATCCATCCAATTTGAATTAGGTGGTGTCTTCCTCTGCTCAATACATAATCCACCAGTTCAGCGCCGCTACCGGCTGCCGGAAGCTTGAGATCAAGAACATGTACGCATCTGGAAAAGTGGCAATGGCCATGCTTGATCATCATCATGAGCCAGCTCCAGCTGCTGCTGCCTCCCCCTCCCCCTCCGTTTCCCAAAAGGGTTGCTTCGTTATATGGCAAATGGAGCCTAACAAATGGTTGATCGAGCTCTCTGTTGGCGGCCACAAGGTTGTAGCTGGCAGCGATGGCAATGTCGCTTGGCGCCACACCCCCTGGCTTGGTGCTCATGCGGCCAAAGGCGGCGTCCGCCCCCTCCGACGTGCTCTTCAGGTTCACCCCAACTTCCTTCATTTCATTGCTAGCTGTTGCTTGCGGTTGCTGGTGCCAAATATTCCTATTCCTGTTTAACAAGACTTTTCTACAATCATAAATCATTACTTCAACTCCGGTCTAACTCTTTGACAGTATAGTTACACACCAACCGTAACCGTGTCCGTAACCGTAGTAGGCGTTGCTTTAAACACAGTATATAAATACTTCTACTATATGTAGAGAGTAGAGAGTAGAGAGTAGAGAGTAGAGAGAGAAGCAAAATGAAAAAGGGATGAAAATGCATGCAGGGGCTGGATCCAGTGAGCATATCAAGGGTGTTCTCCTCAGCTGAGTACATGGGTGAGAAGCAGGTATTGGGAGTGGAGTGCTTCGTGCTCAAAGTGTGTGCAGAAAATGGGGATCTTGCTGAGAGGAGCGACGCGAGTGCGGAGATGATCAAGCATGCGAGCGTGGGTTACTTCAGCCAGAGGAGCGGCCTCCTCCTCCTCCTAGAAGACTCCTACTTAACCAGAATTCAGACCCCTGCCTCCCACCCTACTACCTACTGGGAAACTACCATCTCCACTAAATTGGAGAACTATAGGTGCGTTGACGTGGAGGAAGGGATGGGGATGGGGATCATCATCTCCCATTCTGGCCAAACCACCGTCGTCATTACCACCTTTGGAGATAATCTCAGGGCTGGCCATGGGGTCACCAGGATGGAGGAGACTTATACCATTGATGATCTTGCTTTCAATGTACCTGGCCTTTCCTCTCACACCTTCATTCCCATGCACCTTTCCTCTTCCTCTTCCTCTACATAGATCATTCATTTTCTCTGCTTTAATTTTAGACTACCTCTTACAAATTAATTCTTGTTTTATACAGTATATGTTTGTGTTTTGCCTTTAGTTTATTGAATGGACAATCTATTCTAGTGTAATCTATTTGTTGTTTTAATTAATTAGAAAGAAATGTATTTACAACATTTTGAAGGTTGAATAAGAAATCCCCTTGGGTTGGGGAAGAAGACTTATTAAGACCTACTACTGTACTAATTACAAGGCAGAGAGAGAAAGTGGCGATGTAGATGTAGATGTAGATGCAGATGCAGTCGCAGATAACGTAATCACTTACATCGCCTTAATACTCCGTATCTGTGTGTGTGTAGTTGGTCAAACTAGTGCATTAACTAATTTTTATCTTAATTTATAATCTCCACATCCACTTGTGCTAGTCTGTGTATACATTATTTGCAAGTTGGTGTGTTACCTCTCAATAGCAAAGCAAAGCACAGCATAGCATCCATGGCAGATCTCCACGGCCGAGTAGCAATAGTGACTGGAGCTTCGCGTGGAATCGGCCGCGCAATCGCCATCCACCTCCGATCCCTCGGCGCCAGACTAGTCATCAACTACACTTCCAGTTCCAGCTCAACCCAAGCCGATCTCCTGGCTTCCGACTTCAACGCCACTTCTCCAGTTGCCGTAGCCGTCGCCGTCAAGGCCGACGTCTCGAATCCAGATGAAGTCAGATCGCTCTTCGATCGAGCGGAGCAGGAATTCGGAACTCCGGCGCACATCCTCATAAACTGCGCCGGAGTTTCGGATCCAAAGTATCCAGCCCTAGCCGATACGACGGTGGAAGATTGGGACACGATATTCAACGTAAACGCCAGGGGAGCGTTCCTGACATGCCGCGAGGCGGCAAAGCGGCTGGCGCGCGGCGGCGGAGGGAGGATAATCCTGATATCGACCTCCGTGGTAGGGGCGGCGCTGCCGGGGTACGCGGCGTATGCGGCGTCGAAGGCGGCGGTGGAGATGATGGGGAAGATAGTCGCCAAGGAATTGAAGGGGAGCGGAATAACGGTGAACAGCGTGGCGCCTGGGCCGGTGGCGACGGAGCTGTTTTTCGCCGGGAAAAGCGAAGAGTTGGTGCAGAGATTGGTGGATGCTTGTCCGATGGGGAGATTGGGGCAGCCCAATGACATTGCCCAGGTTATTGGGTTTCTGGTTACTGATGCTGCCCAGTGGGTTAATGGTCAAGTCATTCGAGTCAACGGTGGATTTGTTGTTTAATTTAATCTTCCGTTTCCTTTTCATGTCAACTTTATTCCAATCAACTACTGTACTAATAATGCCCCAAGATGCTCGATTCTATTGGGTTTCATCAAGTGGGCTTGGCTTATTACAAAAAACAAGATAGAGACCCAAGAGTGTTGCCACAAATCTATACAATATACTATAAAAAAAGAATTGTTAGAAAAAATCAATCAATACCAATATAATACGAAAACGGATCATCATCTTACGTGGATTATTGTGGATTTTTTCGTGAATATTTTCCTAAATTCTCGTGGCTTTGGCTATATTAGGCAATAATTTAATCAATTTATATATACCATAGTATAATATATCTCCATATTTATAATTAAATAATAACAAAAAATAGTAATAACGACCATTAATTGCTTGTTGACTTATTGGACCGGTAATTAATTTATTATTTTGGTCGATTAATATAACAATTCAATTTGAAGATGCCAGAATTATCGAATCTTTCAATTTAACATCAAATATATATATATATATATATATATATATTTATATATATATATATATATATATATATTTGTACCGTACAATTTACTATTTTATTAATAATAATTAATAAATACGATGATTATCCGAAAATGGCTTAACATTATTCATAAATAACGGACCTGAGAAATATTATGTCTACAATGGATAATCCAAACAACGGGTGACTTCATATTCATAAATAACGGGCGGCTTTATATTCAGAACGAATACAATTACTCAAAAAATATTATATCTCCGACGGATAATCCAAACAACGCGTGGTTCATATTCAAAATGAATATAACCATTCAACTTGAGAAATGCAACACAACAAATGTTGTCCGTGAAAATAGTTGACTCAAATAGCGAAAGACTTTTGAAATAAATATAAATACTCAAAAAATATTAATTAAAAATGCATACAACTGCCAACAAATGTTACTTTCAAATTGTTAAACCAAACAACAGGTGATTAGGCATTAAAAAAATATTTTTTTCTTTTAACTGTGAATATTGAACAATTTAACATTTAAAGGAAGTAAAACTTAACGATTACTACTGCTTTTCATTGTCATGTTTTTTTAAATATAATTCAATATTAATGTTTTTTGCCTAATAAATTTTCACAATTGCAAAATAATCAAACAACGGGCGGTTTGACATTAATACTAATAAATATAAAAGTACATGAGAAATGATACTTTTCCGAACGCCGATCTAAATAATGGACAACTTGAGATTTAAAATAATTACAATTACGAGAGAAGTGTTACATCTTTATTGTGTTTAACGGGCGCCTTAACATGTAAAATTTAAATAAATTTAATTGGCATATTTATTTCTAATATAATTCAATGATAGTATTTTTTTTATGAATAGTCTCAATAGCATTATTTAAAATAAATACTTATAATTTTTGTATAAATTTTAATTAAAAATTGTAACAATTTTTTTTTATATTAATTGATTGATGATGAAAATTTAGGATAATATTATATAATATGCATATATATGGAGATATATTATTATATAGTATTTATATTGATTAAATTATTGCCTAATATAGCTAAAGCCACGAGAATTTAGGAAAATAATCACGAAAATTCTACATAATGTGGATTTTTCGTGAATATTTTGCTAAAATCTGGTGACTTTAGCTTTATTAGGCAATAATTTAACACCAAAATAATAACTTAACAAAGCTAATACTATATCATACGCTACTTCACTCTAAATTACATTTGTTGAATAAATATTTAGACATCTTATTTATTCATGCAGCAATAGAATTACGATAATATTAAGGTCAACACAAAAAACCAAGTATTACTAAAATTCACATCTTATTAAATATGTGATTTAGATCAACACAAACAACCAAGTATTACTAAAATTCACATCTTATTAAATATATAATTTTTATAATATTAGCGATCGACATCTTATTTTTATTTTAATGGAATAATAATCGATTTAATTATTAAGATATTACTAATCCAAGTAAAACTACTTTATTTTTTCTATTCTTCAATTCTACATCGATTTTTTTTTATCAAAATCTGTTGGCGGAGAACCTATATAAATAGATGCATCTTTCTAATCCAAATCCGTATTTATTTGTAAATTAGTTGATATTCCACATTAATTCACATGCCTTGTGGAATGTTCTAAATTTATAGAAGGCTTTGTCCAAGCTAAGGCTTCGCTGGAGCGACAAGTGTCTCATCCTCATTCACTTATTCTCAACTAGTGACGCCACGTATTATGATGACGTGGTAGGAGCTGATTTTAGTCCCTATCATAGCCTATGGGGGGGGGGGGTTATGTTTCAATCGCATAGATATTTAAAATTATAGTAGTATTTACTTATATTCTGTTAAAATTATTTTAAGTTTCTAAAATTATGAGAATCAAATGTAAGAGAAAAATATACTCCCTCCGGACTTCTCAAGTTGTTATATAACTTTTTGTTGTGGCAAGCGTTTCCAAGCGTCTTGATGATGAGTTTTAAAATCAGTTTTGAAGTATTTTTTCTTTTACGGGATACTACGAGTTTGTAGTATCCCGTACAAGAAAAAAATATTTAAAAATTTGTTGGAAAAGTAGAACTTGCCGGGCGTACAATACAATCGAAGATTACAAGTGAAATAAGAAAAAACTACGAACAAAGTGAAATTTGAAGTCGAGTCGAGGAAACCCTCTTTCCGCAAGACGAATTACGCCCCGAGTGCTCGCGGATTTGACGCTTCGTCCCCAAAGATAAAACGACTTCTCGTCTTCTTAGTAGCAGCACCACAAACTAAGAAGCTCCGGCGAACTGGAAATAAAAGGCGAAGGAACTGAGCTCAAAAACTGAATGCAGTAGAAGAGAGGATGCAAAATACTTTGAGTTGTGTGTCCTAGAATGGCCTGCAGAGCCTTCTATTTATAGGCTGTTCATTCAGGAGGGACATCAATGCCATAAAGGCATTAACAGCCACTAAGGTAGTGGGTTAGTGGTGGAGTGGAAGAGGCTGACTGTTCAGCTGAAGAGACACTTTCCAGAGTCTTCTTCAGGATGGGCCACGAATTGGGCTGGACGGGTAGGCCTCATTAGAATTAGAATTGGGCTGGGCAATTGGGCTTCCACATGGCCCAAAATACTATATATTTTGTGGTCCAAAAAATATAGTACACAAGACCCCAAGCCCAAGCCCAAGCCAAAGGCCCAAAGGACCAATTGCCAAGATCCAAGTCCACGGCCACGAAACCCGAACCCGAGCCCGAGCCCGAGCCCGAGCCGGAGCCGTCCGTGCCGTCCGGCACGGACGGCAGGGCCGGATCGAGTGTGTGCTCACGCGAGAGCCCAACCACACACTTATCCACTTACTTGGCCCACTTGTTATTAAGCCCACATGTTTAAACACTTTTAAACAGCACACCACATTAATATTTAATCAATGTGGTATAACTTACACTTCATTAACTAATGAAGTAACTCTCCACCAAACTTTGAACATTTATATCTCACTCACCGGAAATCGGTTTTGAGCCTATAAATATACCACGCTCATCTACTCCGCGAGTAGAACAATAATCTAATATTTAATTTATGTAATAAATTAAATATTTGTTATTATTTATTTGGTCAAAAACCAAATTTCCAACAATCCCCCACATGAGTGAGATAGCCATATGCAAATGTATGCAAATGCAAGAGCTCAGTCCTTACGAGGTATAAAAGTATTAGGATAGGTAGTTTGTGGCTTTGAACCTTCCATAGTCAACACCATCGAGTACACAGGCGGCATAGTAGCTCAATGCTTTGAACTATCCCTCCATGGCGTGCACCGAGACAACGATGTTAACGCTTATACACCTCAACCTCATCCGTTCTCACGTTTTGTGTCCATTTCGGCCTTGGACACCCCTTTGGTTTCATAAGTGTATCTTAACAAAGCGGCCTCACTTCACACTTACATAGGTGATTCTTTACCGAGTATCTTGCCATACTCAACCTCCTCGAGGTATTTAGGAATCATTAAAAGTCATAGACTTATCCTCACCACTAGGCAAGCTTTCAACACTCAAATGCTTTCAAGGGAATAAATAAATGTGAGTGTTTTCACCCGAACTTTTACAGCTTAGTTTTCCCATTGAACCAAGTTCTTGGGGTTTCCAATCATCATGGTTGGGTTACCACTATGATAGTTCTTAATTTGTGGATTTTACTCCCATTCCCTCTAGCAACTTATTCATTTGATCACGGTTTAACCCTTTGGTTAGTGGATCCGCCAGATTATCCAACGACTTCACATAGTCGACTGAGATAATCCCAGTTGTGATCAAATGTCTCACGGTATTATGTCGTCGACGAATATGTCGAGACTTACCATTATACAAACCACTTTTTGCCCTACCAATAGCCGCTTGGCTATCGCAGTGAATCATCACCGGAGGCAATGGTTTCTCCCAACATGGAATGTCCTCAAGAAAGTTTCTTAGCCATTCGGCTTGTTCACCAGCTATATCTAAAGCTATGAACTCAGACTCCATGGTGGATCGGGCTATACACGTTTGTTTTGTGGATCTCCACGTAACAGCTCCACCCCCAATTATAAACACATACCCACTTGTAGAAAGTGAATCTTTCGTGTCCGAAATCCAATTCGCATCACAGTACCCTTCAAGTACCGGGGGGTATCTCGAAAAATGTAACCCATGACTTTGAGTATACTTCAAGTATCTCAAAACTCGTACAAGAGCTCTCCAATGCTCCTTGCTTGGATTGCTCGTGTATCGACTCAATTTATTCACGGCACATGCTATGTCGGGTCTAGTGCAATTTGTAAGATACATTAAACACCCTATGACACGAGCATAGTCTTTTTGAGCAACCGACTCACCTCGATTATTGCTCAAATGAACATTAAGTTCAATAGGAGTTTTAGCGGGCACGCTATCAAAAGCGTTAAACTTCTTGAGCACTTTCTCAACATAGTGAGATTGTGACAAGACAATCCCATCGGATTTCCTTAGTATTTTCATACCAAGAATTACATCCGCTAAACCCAAGTCTTTCATGTCAAAGTTCCTCTTTAACATGCTTTTCGTTTCGTTAATTACACGGATATTGCTACCCATAATTAACATGTCATCTACATAAAGACACACAATAACATATCCGTTATTTGTGTTCTTAATGTAAACACATTTGTCACATTCGTTTATTTTAAAACCATTTGATAGCATCACACTATCAAATTTCAAGTGCCATTGAAGTGGCGCTTGCTTCAATCCATAAAGGGACTTAACCAGTTTGCAAACCTTCTTCTCTTTACCAGGTTCTACAAATCCTTCTGGTTGTTCCATATAGATTTCCTCCTCTAAATCTCCATAGAGAAAAGCAGTTTTCACATCCATTTGATGTATCTCGAGATTGTGCAATGCAGCAATTGCGAGAAGCACCCGAATGGATGTAATCCTTGTTACAGGAGCATAGGTATCGAAATAATCGTACCCTTCTTTCTGCTTAAACCCTTTGACAACCAAACGGGCCTTGTACTTGTCAATTGATCCATCGGCTTTGTATTTCCTTTTAAGGATCCATTTGCACCCCAAGGGTTTACACCCTTCGGGCAAATCAACCAACACCCAAGTGTGGTTTTGCCTAATGGACTCAATTTCACTTTGTACCGCTTCTCTCCAAAGCGGACTGTCTAATCTAGAAAAAGCTTCTTTGATCGTCGTAGGTTCTTGATCCAACATGAACACTACATAATCCGGACCAAATTGCTTTGGTTTCCGAACTCTACTACCACGTCTCGGTTCACTATCTTCCGGATTAGACCTTTGTCGTTTGCGTGACGTAGGTTCTTCATCCTCGGATTTAGAACTTGTGGCTTCACCTTCAATTCTATTGCTAGAATTTGTTTCTACATTACCCTTGTCTTTACAAGGATATATGTGTTCAAAGAATATTGCATTCCTTGACTCGATCGTTGTACCCACAGTCATGTCGGGTACTTCCGACTTGTGGATAACAAAGCGATAGGCGCTGCTGTTATGTGCATACCCAATAAAGATACAATCAACCGTTTTAGGGCCAATTGTAACTTGTTTAGGTAGAGGCACTTCAACCTTCGCCAAACACCCCCACACTTTAAGGTATTTGTACGACGGTTTCCAACCTTTCCATAACTTATAAGGAGTAACATCTTTACCTTTGAGTGGAATTTTGTTTAATATATAGTTGGCTGTCAAGACAGCTTCCCCCCACATATTTTGGGGCAACCCTGAACTAATCAACAAAGAATTCATCATCTCCTTAAGAGTTCGATTTTTACGTTCAGCAACGCCATTTGATTGAGGTGAGTATGGAGCCGTCGTTTGATGAATTATACCACTTTTGTTGCATAATTCCTCAAACGGAGCGACATATTCGCCACCTCTGTCACTTCGAACACTCTTAATTCGACCACTTAGTTGATTTTCGGCTTCATTCTTGAAGTGTTTGAACGCTTCAATAGCCTCATCTTTACCTCTTAAAAGATAAAGATAACAATATCTCGTGCAATCATCGATGAACGTGATAAAGTACTTCTTACCACCACGAGTTTGCACATACTTTAAATCACACACATCGGTGTGAATTAAATCAAGGGGTTTCGTGCTCCGCTCAACCGAATGAAACGGTGGTTTTGTCATTTTTGCCTCAACACAAACTTCACATTTGTTTTGAGTGTTAACTTCATTTAACTTTAGTAAATCTAAATTTACTAATCGTTTTATAGCATTTAGATTAACATGTCCTAATCTACAATGCCATAAATTAGAGCACTCAACAATGTAAGAGGAAGTAGTAGCATTTTCATTACTCTTAATAGATTTGGGTACATGGCGTATAGCCAATACATTCAACCTAAAAAGACCATCAGAGAGGTAACCCTTTCCAAGGAAAGTACCACTCTTTGACAAAATAAACTTGTCAGACTCAAAAACTAGTCTAAACCCCTTATTAACTAGAATAGAGCCCGAGACCAAGTTCTTTCGGATGTCGGGAACATGCATCACGTTCTTCAAAGTTAGAGAATTGCCGGATGTAAGCTTTAGCACCACATCTCCAACTCCGACAACCACGGACGAAGCTTGGTTCCCCATGTTGAGCTTCCTCCCCTCAACAGCTTGATAGGTTACAAAGTTGTTCCTATCGGCACACACGTGCGCAGTAGCGCCGGTGTCGATGAACCAGCCTCCTGGCTTTTCGACTTGGTTGACCTCCTCGGTGACCACAGCCGTAAAGTCTTCTTTCACCCACTCGCCATCTTTTTCGGCGACGTTGGCAGCATGTTTCTTCTTCTTCTTGTTCTTGGGCTTCTTGCAATCCTTCGCAGTATGCCCATGCTTGCCACAATTGTAGCAATCACCATCAAACTTCTTCGATGGTCCCTTCGCCTTGCCTTTGTCTTTGGCATTTAGGCGATCACGCTTGTTGGAGGGACCGCCCTTCTCCATCAAGTTTACCTTGGCATCAGACGGTGCCTTTGGTTTGTCTTGATCGCGCACATCCGACTCGATGCGTAGCTTCACAATTAAGTCTTCAAGAGTCATCTCCTTTCGCTTGTGCTTAAGGTAGCTCTTGAAGTCCTTCCAATGAGGGGGCAACTTCTCGATCAATGTTGCAACCACGAACGCGTCCGGAAGGACCATCCCCTCAGCATGGACGTCATGTACAATGAGTTGGAACTCTTGTACTTGCTCCATCATTTGTCGAGAATCGACCATCTTGTAATCCAAGTATCGTGCTACCACGAACTTCTTCGTACCCGCATCATCGCTACGGTACTTCTTGTCTAACGCCTCCCAAATTCCTTTGGAGGTGTTGACACCGGAGTACACATTGTACAAGCCATCATCCAAGGCATTTAGGATGAAATTCTTGCACAAGTAGTCTCCATTTCGCCAATTGTCGTAGAAGGCTCGAACATGGAAGTTGGCCTCCTCCGCACTTGGTACAGGTGGTTCATCTTCCGTTAGGAAGTTCGCCACCCCCAATGTTGTTAAATAAAACAACATCTTTTGTTGCCACCTTTTGAAGTCGGCTCCTCCGAACTTCGGCGGTTTCTCGGCGGGTGGCATCACCCTTGGTGCCGAGCTCGCTCCCATCAGGGAGCCACTTGGGTTAGGCCCATAGGCCGCCCCCACAGTTGAGCCCATGAAAGGTGCTCCAACAGTTCCACTAAAAGTGGAACCCACGGTGCCGCTTGAAGCAGAACCACCGCTTGACAGAAATGGGTTATTGAAAGCCCACGAACTTGAAGGCATGGTCGAACCTCCGGTGTTTGAATTCATTGCAGATGCTGTTGTAAAGCTTGGCAATGAAGTAGTCATTGTTGACGGAACAGTGGCGGACATGGTGGATGGCAATGTTGAAGCTCCAATGGACGAGTCGGTGGAAGCGGTAGCACTTGTCATCTTCGAATAGGTGATTGAACTTCAAACTCCTTGGAACGGCAAGTATTAATTCGTCTTGCGTTTGTTGGAAAAGTAGAACTTGCCGGGCGTACAATACAATCGAAGATTACAAGTGAAATAAGAAAAAACTACGAACAAAGTGAAATTTGAAGTCGAGTCGAGAAAACCCTCTTTCCGCAAGACGAATTACGCCCCGAGTGCTCGCGGATTTGACGCTTCGTCCCCAAAGATAAAACGACTTCTCGTCTTCTTAGTAGCAGCACCACAAACTAAGAAGCTCCGGCGAACTGGAAATAAAAGGCGAAGGAACTGAGCTCAAAAACTGAATGCAGTAGAAGAGAGGATGCAAAATGCTTTGAGTTGTGTGTCCTATAATGGCCTGCAGAGCCTTCTATTTATAGGCTGCTCATTCAGGAGGGACATCAATGCCATAAAGGCATTAACAGCCACTAAGGTAGTGGGTTAGTGGTGGAGTGGAAGAGGCTGACTGTTCAGCTGAAGAGACACTTTCCAGAGTCTTCTTCCGGATGGGCCACGAATTGGGCTGGACGGGTAGGCCTCATTAGAATTAGAATTGGGCTGGGCAATTGGGCTTCCACATGGCCCAAAATACTATATATTTTGTGGTCCAAAAAATATAGTACACAAGACCCCAAGCCCAAGCCCAAGCCCAAGCCAAAGGCCCAAAGGACCAATTGCCAAGATCCAAGTCCACGGCCACGAAACCCGAACCCGAGCCCGAGCCCGAGCCCGAGCCGGAGCCGTCCGTGCCGTCCGGCACGGACGGCAGGGCCGGATCGAGTGTGTGCTCACGCGAGAGCCCAACCACACACTTATCCACTTACTTGGCCCACTTGTTATTAAGCCCACATGTTTAAACACTTTTAAACAGCACACCACATTAATATTTAATCAATGTGGTATAACTTACACTTCATTAACTAATGAAGTAACTCTCCACCAAACTTTGAACATTTATATCTCACTCACCGGAAATCGGTTTTGAGCCTATAAATATACCACGCTCATCTACTCCGCGAGTAGAACAATAATCTAATATTTAATTTATGTAATAAATTAAATATTTGTTATTATTTATTTGGTCAAAAACCAAATTTCCAACAAAATTTATTTTAAAACTCATTATCAAAACGCTTGAAAACGCTTGCCATAATTGCTAAAAAATTATATAACAACTTGGAAAGTCCGGAAGGAATATAATTTCAAATATTTTGTTTATATCTTCCGTGCAACGCATGGACGCAAGACTAGTAAAAGAATAAAGACCACAAATACATTACTATTACTTAATCTATATTACTCTGATACGAACGAAATTGCTCGTATCGATAAGATTGTGCCACTTCGAGCGAACGCCGATAAACATTGCATTACCCGTTTATTACAATTTATTAGCTACTAATCTATTTAATATAGAATACTAATAATTAATGTGTGTATCATTCTCAACCCCTTCTAAACCACCTTGTTCTCAAGGTGGAGCATGTAAAAGTCTTCAAACGACTTCTTGAACACTTCCTTGAGAGCATACAACTTCCTCACCATCTTCTGCTGACAATTCTCATGCCAACATTGTTTTCTGACACATTTGATTCATGTTTAGTGGCACGTATCACTTCAATCCAAGTAGCTTCAAAAATATTATCCTCTTGTTTGGGCACAAGAACAACTTCAATATTTCCCTCACAAGGAAAGACATGTCTATCTTCTAATTTGAGGCACAAATTTCTTTTGTGATTTTCAACAAACTGCTCATGCTGGTCTTCAAATATTTCATCATCTTGCTCCAAAAGTGGTTCGTCTTCTTGTTCTATCTCTTTTATATGGCAACTCAAAAGTAGAGACTCTCCAACTAAGACTTCAGATTGTAGCGTTGAATCAACCTCAAACTCGAAAGATTATTCAACTACTTGCTCTTCGGGTGTCTCATGAAAATCGAAATAATTTTGAGCACGATCTATCCATCCCTCTGAATCAATTTCATCGAACTGCAGCAAATCCACATCTTTAGCATGATCACTTGGCATTGATGCTACAAGCCTATCCGTCCGAGTCAGTTGGCTAACATCATATGAAGCCTTAGCAACAATATTGTCGCTAATACTGGAGTTTTGTCCGTCACCACCATTAATCAATTTCATGGTAACATTCTTCAACATATTCTTTAATTCTTCCATGGAACTTAATATACTCATATTGAATTCATTTTATGAGAGAATTTGCCTATAACACTGTTCCTCCAGCTTTTTAATCATAATACATCTCTCATCACCTTCCATGACAAATCTCTCACTTGTTCTTCTTCTTGTAATTCTTCTCGTCACCACCTCCGGAACACAAAAAATATATATATACTCTCTCGCTCTTCTTTTTTTTCACCACAAACCAAAGACAACTACTCCAAAAAAAACAGCCCAATGTGTTCCCAACTTCCCATGCATGATGTTGCAATGGAAATTTGTAATTGTAAGGTCAAATCAAATGATTAAACACTAATATATGTACTAAGTATTTGATAGAATATGTATTAGGTACCTACAAATATTAAAATATAGTCGACTATTCATATATTAATTATTCAGTTGACTGTACCCGTGCCACACTGCAATTGAACCTGTTGATGACGTCCGGCTACATTTTTATTTTGCGTCAACTAAAGAAATGTTGTTACATTATATATACGTGGCTTCACATGTTTCTTAAATTAATCTCAATGTCGTTTATCAAGTGCAAAAATTTCACTATCAACATTACGTCCTTTCCCAGCATTAAAAAAAAATCACGTTATCCAACAAGCTGATTTCTATACTTCACCCAAACAATAATATATATATATATAAGTCAAATGACACGATAAGATAAAGCATGAATTATAAATTTTGTGAACCGCGTTGTGGAATTGTATCGTGAATCTGAATGATTCCAATTAAACATTACTATTTGCTAATAATTTTCCCAATCATGTTGTGCCATCCATTTCTCTATTCACACTCGAAACTATATTTAATCCAGTGATAAAATAAAAATAAAAAAAATAATAAATCTTACTTTATGGTTATAGTCGTCTGACACGATAACAAGGATTACGAAGCCTATACCAAACAGAAGGAAACCAAATTAAAACTCATTTTAAGATTCGTGAATAAGGGGAAAAAATGTAAAGAATTGATTTCTATAGGAAATGGAATAGGAACAGGAGATGTTATTTTAGGAAGGACTTGAAGGAATTTTAGAAAAACGAAATTACTGCATGATGAGTTCATGAACTAACGCAGATGAATTTACATTATTACTCCTATTATTTTTTATTTTTTTTAAGGGAAAGATGGATTTTGAATTCAAATAAAGATATATTAGAGTCAAGATAGACTTTAATGAATTTATAACCAGTTTATAGTGATTATACATGCATGTGGCTCGAGTTTTCAATAAAAAGGCATGTTTTTCTATCTTAAATGCAAGTCGAAAAGTCATCCTATCTTTTCCGAGATCATATTTATTGTATGCCAAACAAATATTCATTTTCTCCATTACATTTTATATTATGTGTTTCCGGAAAATGTTTATATATAAATATTTTAATAACAAAGTACTCCATCATTTAATAATTATATATATGCAATTACCAAAAAAATTATAAGTTTAAATGTTTATATATATATAATTTTAGCATTAAAATTTATGCATAAAAATACTTGAGTTGTGTTTTATTCTTAAAAATTGTATACACACACAATTGAGGAAATACATAGTTTTGTCCCCTTAGAGTCAAGAAAATAAAATTTTGTCCAAATTATAACAAATACACAAAATTTGCCTTTTTTTTATAAAATGGGACTAAAATGCCCTTGTAGTATTAGATAAAACCCCATTTCTTTATATATATATAGTTGTGGAGGGAAAACTTATATATAAGACTATTTTACTTTAGTATATATAATAATAATAACTAGTATATATAATAGCTATTTCTCATTACGCAAATAATTATATATTGATATCATATATATATCGAGATATATTTATGATATATATTTATCTATTGGGTATAGTATGCTATAAAAGTCATTGTATAAAAATTTCAATATAAATATATACCATAATTAAAATTATTTTTAAAAAAAAAAATAAATCCTACTTAAAAAATATTAAATTCTAATTGAAAAAATATTTACGTGAGATTGTCACATTAATGACGAGCACATTATAAAAACTTAATGTGCAATTATTTGAAATAGCAATTTAAGACGAATAGAAAAGGTTTCAAACTTGGTTTTGTTCTATTCATGTCTATAAGTACGAGAGTCAAGAGACGAGTTTAATGAATTAATAACTATAGATATTAGATCGAACATGACCCCGTCTTCTAACTGAATTCTAAACTAAAGTTTTGTACGTATTTTAAACGTGAGTTCAAAAAAAGTCTATAGCATATATTATATATATAGTGTACTATTCTTTTGCAGGTATGGAAATGAATATATATTGACAATTCAAAATTTGATAAACACGGCCTTTTTTTTCTTTTTTCAATATATATATATATATAGGTAGTAGATCATATGAAAACTAATTATTACGTGAAACTTGCAACCCATCATAAAATATTGCATTTTATACATAAAATAATGCATTTTGTGCATAAAATGTTGCATAATAAAATATATTATTTTATATTATTTTATACAGTATTATTTTTATGCATATAATGCATCATTATGAGAATTTGCATGATAAAATATATTATTTTATTTTATTTTATATTATTTTTATGCATATAATGCATCATCATGAGAATGCCACATTTTATGATAAAAATACAACACTTTTGTGCATAAAATACAACATTTTATGATGGGTTGCAAGTTTCACGTAATAATTAGTTTTCACCATAACCTATTGATAGGATATGGCCTAGCTACTAGGCCCAAGCATCGAGCCCAATATAATTGGGCCCCGACAGTTAAACTCGGCCAACGCAGCTCGGCCCAACTAAAGCACTATGCAGCTCGGCCCAGTCAGCTACAACCTACTTCAAAGAGACTTCTACACCAAGGCAACTCCTACATCGACTACAATTCAAGCTCCAAGAGATATAGAAACTCGGTGTTTATCCAGTAAAGGGGGAGATCAAGCCAAAGAGTCCTAGTAGGAAAAGACTTGTAATCTTAGTCGAATTCCATGTGTAGATACTTATAAATAGGGGTTTAGAATAGATGGAGAAGGGAGGACAATCTTTGTACAAGCTATTCTCTCAATAAGATCCATACACACTTTCGCTCCGTGGACGTAGATCTATCACAATAGATCGAACCACGTAAATCCATTGTGCTCCTTTTCGTGTTCATTAATTCCCAGTTTTCGTGCATTAACTACCTTGTGAAAATAAGATCGATCACTGGCACCGTATGTGGGAAACATCAAACCTGTAAATCTCGATCAAATTTTGCAAGTTTTGCTGCAATCACGATGGCCGGGAAATCAACACGATCTACTGCTGCCGCTAATAAGTCTGCCGCTGCCGCTGCTAAGGAGAAGGAAGCCCAGCGTAAAAACGCCCAGCAAACCCCTCATGAATCTGCCGAGGCCTTCAGCCAGCCCCCCAGCTCCAATCGAAAACGTCCCGGGAAAGAACGTGTACAGACTCCAGAAGGGCATGTGGGAGACATCTAGGTGGACCAGTTCGGCAAATCACTCCACCCCAGCCAAGAAGGTCATAACAGTGGCCATGACGAAGAGGAGATTCCAAAGCTTTAGCCGCATGAACTCGAAGATGCAGTGAAGAGTTTCCTTGCATATAAAGGCTCAGAATTCCTACAATTCATCAACCAACAAAGAGCTGGAATACAACATGGAGAACGTGGAGCTACATCCCGTTCCCATCAGCAACACGATTCTCAAAGCATCCAAATTGTGGGCGCACGAGACGCGGCACCTCGTCAAAGGAGGTTCGATGATAAACGCCGAGGAAACTACAGACCTTCACCTCGCCGTACCATCACCCCACCTCGTCGTCACACTGCTTCACCTCGGCGTGACAACGATCACCGAGGAGGGAGATTTACTATTTACAGTAAGATCTCTACTCCCTTCACCAACTATATACTCTACACTCCTCTCCTTTAGAAGTATCGAGTACCTCCTATCAAGCCTTACAATGGCTCATGCGATCCGAGCAATTTCCTGTCCCAATACCAATATAATATGATGAATCAAGGTCTCAGTGAGGATACCTACATGTGTAAGGTATTTCCCGAACTGCTTATCGATAACGCTCGTAGTTGGTTCGATAGCCTGCCTCCATGCAGTATCGGATCATACACAGACCTACTCGAAGCTTTCGAACGCAGATTTTTCCAGAAAGCCGAGGCAAAAACTACCCCGGCCCAACTTCTTTCCATTAGGCAGAGACGAGGAGAATCAATAAGTGACTTTATGACTAGGTTTAACGAGGAAAGCCTGAAAGTCGATTGCTTGACCGACGAAGTCCTTATCTCAGCCTTCAGAATGTCATCCAATCTGGTGCTCTCTACAAGGAGATCATCAGGGAAGAGCCACGGACGTCGAAGCAGCTGTGGAGCATCGCGGATCGTTTCGCACGAGCAGATGAAGCGGATAGGAAGAAGCGCGAGGCTGATAAGCCTGAACCATCCGATCGGAGGAAAGAAGAGCGCAATGACCGAAGTTAGAGCCGCCGAAGTGCCTTAGATAGACTGCAGCGAGGCCCCCTTGAATCCCGACTTGGACCTCGGCAAACTTCGGAGAAGACCCAATTCACGTCACTGACAAAGCCGAGGACGGAGATTTATGAGCTTCATACCAACTTGTTTCAGAGACCTCAGCCCATGTCACGTGGTGGGTCAAGACGCCGGTCTAAGGATAAATACTGCCGATTCCATGAGGACTACGGCCATGACACGGAAGATTGCAGGGAGCTAGCTGCGGATATCGAGCACCTGGTACGTGACGGTACGTTCAGAAAGTACCAAAGTCGCGGCCAATATGATGCCCGACCCCAGGGTAGGGGAAAGCGCAGAAACCGAGGAGGGAACAATTGCGCCCCCCATGTCGACAAAAAGCCCAGGCCTGATGATGAGGAGGGAGACGAAGACCAACCCCGGATCGACAGAGTCGTCACTGCTATTACGGGCTTCCACAAGGAGCAACGAAGTCGTCACTCAAGGCCGAGGCCAGAAGTCCCTCTACAGACGAGCCTTTACAGAAAAGGTTCAAAAAAGACGAGGTCATTACCTTCTCAGAGAAGGACCCGGTGCCACCAATGATACCTCACCAAGACGCTATTGTGATTGAGGCAGTGGTGGCTAATAAGCTCGTCCAGCGAATCTTCATTGACAGTGGGGCCTTGGTAAGCGTACTCTTTAAGGATTGCTTTGAGAAGTTAGGGGTCGAAGAAGCTCGTTTAACACCAGCACCAATTCCCCTTAGAAGCTTCGTCCAATAAGAGACGCAAACCGAAGGGATAGTTCAACTCCCAGTGACAGTGGGTAAGCACCCATTGTCATCCACTAAGCTCGTCAGGTTTTTTGTCGTGAAGGCGAACTCCCCCTATAACATCATCCTGGAAAGAGATTGGTTGGTTGCAATGAAGGCAATATGCTCGGCGTACCACCTAGCGATCAAAATTCCATCGAAGAATGGGGTAATTTTAGTTCGCGGTGACCAGAAAAGGGCGAAGGAGTGCATGCAGATCGCCCTACGAGGTGTTGGGACACCTCAGCATCCGCAAGCATAGCAATTACAGAAATCCGAAGTGTTGGAAGACAATTTTGCATTCTACGAGCCAGTAGGAGCTGTTGTAGTGTACGCAAACGACCCAACTAAGGTTGTTAAGGTTGGCTTCGCTGGAGGAGCCGAACTTCGCAAGCAAATTGTCCAACTACTTCGGGAATATAAAGATGTCTTCGCCTGGTCACCACTCGACATGACCGGAGTTTCACCAGATGTTATCACACACCGGCTGAACATTGACCCCGGAGTAAAGCCAGTCCGGCAAAAGCAGCGGGTATTCGCAGCAGACCGGAACCAGGTCATACATGACGAAGTGCACCAACTGTTAGAGGCACGAATACTCTTTGAGGTCAAGTATCCGACGTGGATTGCTAACCCGGTGATGGTGAAGAAACAAGGAGGAGGTTGGCGAATGTGTATTGACTACACCGATCTAAATAAACACTGCCCCAAAGACTGTTATCCTCTCCCCAACATCGACAAGAAAGTCGAGGCTCTGGTCGGCCACAAGGTTTTCAATTTCTTAGATCTGTATAAAGGATATCACCAAGTCTTGATGAGTGACGAAGACGCACCAAAGACAGCTTTCATCACTGACTTCGGTGTCTTCGCATATAAGAAAATGCCATTCGGACTAAAGAATGCTGGAGCAACTTATCAAAGAATGGTAGACAAGATATTTAAGCCCCACATCGGTAAAAATGTGGAAGTATATGTGGATGACATCGTCGTCAAAAGCAAAGAGCCAGCCACCTGTGTCGACGATCTCAAGATCGTCCTCGGCCTCCTTCGGAAAGTTAACCTGAAGCTGAATCCTGAAAAGTGCACCTTTATGGTCCGATCCGGAAAATTTTTAGGATGCTGGGTTTCTCAAGAAGGATTAAAGGCTAACCCGTCCAAGGTCCGAGCTGTCCAAGAAATGAAAGTTCCAGAGAAGATTCACGATGTGCACAAATTGACGGGCTGCCTAGCTGCCCTTAGTCGGTTCCTCTCGAAAGTGGCAGAGAAGCAACTCCCGTTCTTCAAGATTCTTAAGAAGAACCTAGTTTTTAAATGGGAAGAGGAACAGAAATCAGCGTTTGCCGACCTGAAAAAATACCTCTCCAAGCTTCCAACTTTGTCGGTCCCGCATGAAGGTGAGATTCTATCCCTATACCTCGCGGCTTCGGATGAGACTATAAGTGCAGTCCTAGTGCGTGAAGAGAAACGTCGGCAACTCCCGGTCTACTTCATCAGCCGAGCACTCAAAGGACCAGAGACGAGGTATCAGCCATTAGAGAAGATCGCACTAGCGTTAGTAAACGCAGCGAGGAGGCTACGACCTTATTTCCAGGCACATCCTATACATGTCCTCACTGACCTCCCACTTCGGCAAGTGCTATTGAAGCCTGAAGCTTCAGGGAGAATTGTGAAATGGGCAGTCGAGCTAGGTGAGCATGACATCAGCTACTGTCCACGCAGTGCTATCAAAGGCCAAGCCTTAGCTGACTTCCTTGTGGAATCTAAGTTTACGGAAGCACCGAAGCCACCCGATGCCGCCTCGGATATTGTCGAAGCCGAACCCACAAGTAAACCGCCCAAAGACTGTTGGAAGGTATACGTGGACGGGGCTTCTGGAAAATCAGGAAGCGGTGCCGGCATCATACTTCTCAGTCCAGACGAGCAGGAGATAACCTATGCACTTCGGTTCGACTTCCCTACCACAAATAATGAAGTGGAGTACGAAGCCTTAATTGCAGGACTTCACCTCGCTCAAAGTCTTCAAGTACGAGCTGTACAAGTCTACTGTGACTCCCAAGTCATAGTTAGCCATATGCTCGGCACATACGAGGCAAAGGGCGACAGAATGAAGAAGTATCTCCAAAAAGCTAAGAGTCTGCAAGAAAGCTTCACCTACTTCGAGTTGGTACGAATCCCAAGAGGAGCAAATACCCGAGCTGATGCTTTAAGCAAATTGGCGTCCTCATCAACAAGCTCTCCAGTGGAAGGAATCAAACACCGAAGTATAGAAGAAGCCGAGGTCGGCCTCATAATTGATGATGAAGCACCGAATTGGATGACTCCTCTTCGGAATTATTTGGAGAAGGGCGAGCTACCCAGTGACAAGCTTGAGGCAAGAAAGATCTTAAGCAAGTCACCAAAGTACGTTCTACAAGAAGGAATTCTGTACAGAAAGTCATACCTTCAACCTCTCCTAAGATGTGTCGGGCCGAACCAAGCAAACTATGCGTTAAGTGAAGTTCATGAAGGGTCATGTGGAAGCCATATTGGAGCTCGAGCACTGTCAAAAAAGGTCATGCGTTGGGGCTACTATTGGCCTACAATGTTTCAAGACGCAGTCGAACTAGTCAAAAAGTGCCCAAAATGTCAAATCCATGGGACGGTGCCGAGATTACCTCAAACCGACCTCATAAGCATGCAAAGCCCGTGGCCGTTCGTGCAATGGGGAATTGACATCGTCGGACCATTTGATAAAGCTCCCGGACAACTCCAATTCCTCATCGTAGCCATCGACTACTTCACTAAGTGGGTCGAAGCTGAGCCCTTGGCAAAGATCACAAGCAAGAACGCCCTCAACTTCGTATGGAAGAATGTGGTTTGCCGCTTCGGTGTACCTCGCATCCTCGTTTCGGATAATGGAACGCAATTCACCGATCGGACATTCAGAGAATGGTGTGAAGGGCTTCACATTCACCAAAAGTTCACTTCGGTAGCTCATCCTCAAGCGAACGGCCAAACCAAAGTTACGAACAGAACGATCGTCAAGGGACTCAAAACCCGCCTCGACAAAGCCAAAGGAGATTAGGCAGCAAATTTACCCCAAGTCCTATGGTCGTACCGAACAACTCCCCGGACCTCGAACGGTGAAACACCTTATAGTTTGGTGTACGGAATCGAAGCAGTGATCCCGGTAGAGATAGGCCTGCCGAGCCCGCACACTATCAACTTCACAGCCGAAGTCAACGAGGAAGACCTCCGAACCAAACTGGATCTGCTGGAAGAAAAACGAGAGCTCGCCTACATAAGAGAAGCCAAGTACAAGCAACAAGTAGCTCGGTACTACAACCAAAGGGTGAAGTACCAACAATTCCAAGTAGGCGACCTTGTACTTCGGAATAACGAGGTCAGTAAAGCGGAAAGGCTCGGCAAGCTCGAAGCCACATGGGAAGGACCGTACCTAGTTGAAGAAGTCCTCGGCAAAGGGTCGTACAAGCTTGCCCATTTATCCGGTGAGCCCTTACCCCGCACATGGCATATTAATCATTTAAAAAATACTTTGTATAAGTGGAGGAGAGTAATGTCTAGGATCAGTTCATTTAAAGTCGTAGGTGTCAAGAGTCAAGTCGTCTTGTCAGCTGTTTTTCTTTTTTCGATTTTTTTTATCAATAAAGTTTTATTTTTCCTTTATTATTCGTTTAAATCCTTGCATATCATATCTTGCATGTCTCTCTTTTCCACTTATGCTTAGTATTTTGATCTTTTATTCTAAAACCCTGACGAGGGTAATTTAATAAACTCCACATTGGGGGTAAATTCTAAACGCGCGCGTACCGACCTAACCTTGTTAAAAATAGAAGTTCAAACTGTCTGGGCTTAAAACGAAGGAACCATCTTTGTTAAAAGCTAGGAAGAAGTACTTTTGTTCAAAACAAGGAGGCACCACCTCGGTTAAAAACAAAGATACGGCCTTTGTTTAAAACAGAGAAGAGCCTAAACCTCGTCGGACGACGAGGTCGTGCTAATTAAAGCCTAAACTTCGTCTTTGACGAAGTCGTGCTATTCCAAGCCTAAACCTCGTCGGATGACGAGGTCGTGCTGATTAAAGCCTAAACTTCATCTTTGACGAAGTCGTGCTATTCCAAGCCTAAACCTCGTCGGACGACGAGGTCGTGCTAATTAAAGCCTAAACTTCGTCTTTGACGAAGTCGTGCTACTCAAAGCCTAAACCTCGTCGAACGACGAGGTCGTGCTAATTAAAGCCTAAACTTCGCCTTTGACGAAGTCGTGCTACTTAAAGCCTAAACCTCGTCGGACGACGAGGTCGTGCTAATTAAAGCCTACACTTCATCTTTGATGAAGTCGGGCTACTCAACCCTAAACCTCGTCTTTTGACGAGGTAATGCTCATTATGGCCTACCTTTGTATAATGCAAGGAAATATATCTATGTTAAAAACAAGGTAAAAGGCTAATATGAGTACAGAGAATTCCGTTTTATTTCAAAAATGGAAAAGTACAATACATGGTGATTAAGACGAACTCGATAGCTTGGGTTTGCTAAAACTAAGCCATCTTGTAGGAAAATCACTGTCGGAGTTGAAATTTAAAACATCATCTATATTAAAGCGGCCTTGACCTCATTCACCACTACCTCGTCCTCGACTCCGACCCCTACCCGGTTGAAGACTCCGACCTCGACCTCGTCGAGCCAATCTTTGCCGTTCTTGTTCATAAAACTCTTTAGAGTGCCGCGTAAATCTCATGTCTGATCGATCCGCGGGAGTCGACGATCTCGAGGGATCAGTGGTAGTGGACGAACTTGAAGGATGAGAGTCCTTTCCCAGTCGAGCAGCCAATTTCGGACGCCGAGCTAGAATCACATCGTACATACGAGCTATTCGCTTCAGCTCGACCATCTGATCTTGGAGTTGCCAGGAGTCCGCCCCGTATCTTTCTTGGTAATCCTTACACCGGGCTGCGATTTCTGTTATCTTTGCATCCACTTCAGCAATGGTTTTCCCGCCGTTTCGGCGGACAATGGCCTCGTATTCAGCATGCTCCTCGGCGATCTTTCTAGATTCAGGCATCATACTTATCTCCAAGCTCTAAGAGCCGAGCTTGAAGCTCGTCATTTCGGATTTGAGCGGCTCTAAGTCTCACATCGGCCTCGTCCTGGATATGGTTAGCTTGGTCTCTCCAACGAAGAGCTTCGACATTCTTAGCTTCAAGAGCCCGCAATAAGTTATTGATTTGAGCTATATACGGAGATGCATCGAAAAGTTTTGGAGAAGAAAAAGACTACAAAAGGGAAACGAATTTCTAATAAGAAATAAAATTTTCATTAATTCAGCAAAATGCGTCATCCTACTGATGACGAAGTACATGCTAAAAAAAAAAAAAAAAAAAAAGGAGAAATATTGAAAAAGGGTGATCAACTGACCACTCCGGCATTCTCTTCGTCCTCACAACGAGCTTCATCATTTGCCGGAGCGGTTTCATCCTCGCCCCTGACTTCAGCCTCCTCATTCTTCTCAGCTTCCACTTCTTCGTGGCCAGCATCCTGCACCTCGGTCTCCGCAGTGCGGTGGAGGTTAGCGATCACCTCCTCCAGCTCGTCGTCCCGGTCGACCGGGCAATTTTGAACTGCCTCGGCAGTCAAAAAAATGGATGCTGAGGCCAAGCTATCCAACAGAGGGATACCTTGGATACTTTTCAGTAAAGCCTCGGCATACATGCGGTATACGACCTCATCTGACATCTCCTGATAATCGTACTTGGATTTATCCAAGTCCGGCATATCAGCAGCAATGTCGTCGATAGTGTCACTGACCGCGCGAGCGTTCAGAACCGAAGCCACCTGCCCGGCAAGTTCTGAGAACTTTTCAGACCGGAAGAGTCGCTCTGTATACGCCCGAAGCAGAGGCCCTTGCCCGGCCACCATTTCAGCCTCGCGTCGCCTCATCGTCTCCACCTCAGCCCTCAACGAGATCGCCTCTGTCTTAGCCGCCTCGGTAGCAGCTCGCTCCGCAACTAGTTTGGCTTCGGTCACAGCCAATTGGTTGGCGAGGCCGCCCTTTTCATTTTCCAGGTTACGGCGAGCCTGGGCCATCTCGTTGTACCGATCGACCCCAGAGGTCAGGAAACAGCTCAATTCCGAGGCCAGATCACTCAGCCTCGTCACCATATCCTCGGTACCCTACATCAACATATATTAGTTAAAAAATAATAAATAAAACAAAAGGGGGGGTGCCGAAGTTTAGACGAGGGCATATGATGTTACCTCGGGAAACGGCTGTCGCCGATTCACCAGTTCTCCAAAACACTGGCCTCTCACACCACGAGACGACCGAACTGCAGTAACAACACAATCCTCCTCTTCATTTGTAACAGCAACAGCCAACTTCTGCTGTTTCTTTTTACGAATGAGAGGTCGCTCTGGAAGGGATTCCATTGATGATGAGATCAGTCCGCTCTCAGTTCGCTCCGAGGACGCCTCGGATGATGGCTTTTCAGTCGAGCTGGATCTCGTCCTCTTCTTACCGAGTAGCTTCACTGCAGACAAACAGTAGAAGCCATATCACAATTACATGACATCAAACAACAAGATAAAAACAGACCAAGTGGAGCCTCACCCTTCACCGGCTCAACCATGGAGTCTGGATCATAAGGGCTCAGACCCGCCCTTGCAAGATCGGCCTCGGTGAAATCTTCATCGACGAGACCCGTTAACACACCCTCAAGCGCACCGAATTTCTCTTCGGTGCCTTGGTTCTTCAACTTACCCACATTCCATACGAAATGTGGAACCTCACCGAACCGGCAAAAAAAGAACTTAGACTGCCAGTTCGGGATTTTTGACTTTGTCTTCACTTTAAAGTCAAGACGGGGTGTCAAGTAGTACCACCCGTTAAATGAATTAAATTGGTAATATTTTAGGATCAGCTCTACTGACAGGCTGACCCCGTGACGGCTACTGATTATGCCTAAACCGATAAGCTGCCTAAACGAGTTCGGCGTTATTTGAGCTAAAGGAATCCCGAACTTCCGAAGAAGATCGGCAAAAACAGGGGGGAAGGGAAGACGAAGACCATGGCTTAAGCAATCTTCGTAGATAGTTACGAAGCCGACCGGAGGGTTGGATGCCCTATCCTCCGGCCGAGGAACTAACATCTCTATCCAATCAGGAAATAAATAATTTCTCGCAATCTTCAGCATTGCAGATGAATCTAGAGTTGAAGAGAATTTGGAGACGGTTCCGACTGAATCAAAGGGAGAAGCAAAAACTACCCTACATTTTGCGGAAACGTCCGACTCTACAGTATATACATCCACATTTATATTTTCTGGCGAATGTGATACCGGCGGCGACGTAGACCTTTCGCCAGAATCTTGACTACTACTACCGCTTGATTCGCAAATAAAAGAAGCAGAAGCCATGGAAACTTACTTTTATGGTGATGGACGACTATGGCCACAATAGATAATTCACTGGGTTCTGGTATATCACCAACGGTGATTTTGCAAGCGAGAATGTAGAAGATGGAGTGCCGAAAATTTTTAGGGTTTCGAAATTTCAAAATGAAATTGTTGTGGCGTCTGAAAGAAGTTTTAGTAACTTTCCGCCTCTTCACTCCAACTCTAACACGCACGCGCCTACTTTATCGGGACCCCAAACGGCGCATTTAATTTAACTGACACATCACGTGATCGTCCTAACGAGGCGGTACTCATTTCGACTTCGTCGAAATTTAATTTCCGAAGGGGCAATGCGAAATTTCATTCGACCTCGTCACCACATGGCGGTACGCATTCCGACTTCGTCGAAATTTAATTTCGAAGGGGCAATGCGAAATTTCGTTCGACCTCGTCATCACATGGCGGTACGCATTCCGACTTCGTCGAAATTTAATTTCCGAAGGGGCAATGCGAAATTTCGTTCGACCTCGTCACCACATGGCGGTACGCATTCCAACTTCGTCGAAATTTAATTTCCGAAGGGGCAATGCGAAATTTCATTCGACCTCGTCATCACATGGCGGTACGCATTCCGACTTCGTCAAAATCCAATTTCCGAAGGGGCAATGCAAATTTTACACCCACCTCGTCTTCACGAGGTGGCAAGCATTCCAACTTCGTCGAAATCCAATTTCCGAAGGGGAAATGCAAATTTTATACCCACCTCATCTTAACGAGGTGGCAAGCATTCCGATTTCGTCGAAATCTAATTTCCGAGGGGGCAATGCAAAATTCATACCCACCTCGTCTTAACGAGGTGGCAAGCATTCCGACTTCGTCGAAATCCAATTTCCAAAGGGGCAATGCAAATTTTATACCCACCCCGTCTTAACGAGGTGGACAAGCATTCCGACTTCGTCGAAATCTAATTTTCGACGGGGCAATGCACTTTCAATACTCCTACTTCAACTTTCTACCCCGAGTCACACCCTCACTTCTATATCTTTTTGGGGGGGGGGGATGTGATAGGATATGGCCTAGCTATTAGGCCCAAGCATCGAGCCCAATATAATTGGGCCCTGACAGTTAAACTCGGCCAACGCAGCTCGGCCCAACTAAAGCTCTATGCAGCTCGGCCCAGTCAGCTACAACCTACTTCAAAGAGACTTCTACACCAAGGCAACTCCTACATCGACTACAATTCAAGCTCCAAGAGATATAGAAGCTCGGTGTTTATCCAGTAAAGGGGGAGATCAAGCCAAAGAGTCCTAGTAGGAAAAGACTTGTAATCTTAGTCGAATTCCATATGTAGATACTTATAAATATGGGTTTAGAATAGATGGAGAAGGGAGGACAATCTTTGTACAAGCTATACGTATTCTCTCAATAAGATCCATACACACTTTCGCTCCGTGGACGTAGATCTATCACAATAGATCGAACCACGTAAATTCATTGTGCTCCTTTTCGTGTTCATTAATTCCCAGTTTTCGTGCATTAACTACCTTGCGAAAATAAGATCGATCACCTATCCCTATATATATATATATGACAACTTCATATTATAGGCAGAATGAAGTGTGAATATTTTCAAGTTTTATAATGTCGACTTGTCGAGTAATGAAATTTGAAATAGTTAATTAAGAAAACGAGTTTTAATTAAGTACTGCCGTCGTCATAAATTAAATTGCCATTTTCACCAAATAATGTTCAAAATATTTATTACATGTGATCATGAGTGACCAAACTAAATAAATAAATACGATCAAGTTCAAATTTATCACCATTTATGTGATAGTAAAAAATTTGCCCAAGTTCAGAGATAACAAAAACAAATAAAATACTCCCTCCATTTCACCGAGAATGACCTATTTGTTTTTGGAAGTTCTGACACGTTTTTCCACGCTTCAAAATGATGGGCTTTAAAATGAATTTTTGAAAATTTCTTTCTTTTATGGGATACTACGACTGTTGTAGTATCCCGTAAAAGAAAGAAATCTTCAAAAATCTATTTTAAAACCCATCGTTTTGAAGCGTGGAAAAACGTGCCAGAACTTCCAAAAACAAATAGGTCATTCCCGGTGAAATGGAGGGAGTATAAATCATCAGATGATGTATTAAAAAAAAAAAAAAAAAAAGAAGAAGAGGATAGCGGGGGGGGGGGGGGGCATTAGTTTGTAGATGAGAACGTTTAGTTGTACGCCATTAATTATAGTTTTAGCTATATATACAAAGAAAATGAAGTTAATTAAATTATTAGAGACGCTAACTGAAATAGTTGACCCTGAGGTTCTATAAAACGGGGCAAAAAACCTCAACACTAACAAAAAACATACTCACTAGAAAAACATAACAGCACTAAGCTAAGCTAGGGACTATCAAGAAAAGAAAAGAAAGTTTTCTAACAGCACTAAGCTAAGCTAGGGACTATCAAGAAAGAAAAGAAAGTGAAAGAGAAATGGGCGTTATGAGTCCTGATCCCGCCATGCAAGACCTGAAGCTGACATTCCATGAATCAACCCTAGTCTCCCCACTTCACCCAACCCCCAAAAGATCTTTCTTCCTCTCCAACATTGACCGGATGCTCAACTACAACATCCCCACCGTCTATTTCTTCGCCCCCAACCCGGACTATCCTCCCCCCCTCGCCGCCGCCAGACTCAAACTCTCTCTTCAGAAACTTCTGGTTCCCTACGATTTCATGGCTGGGAGGCTGAAGATGAACGCCGACTCGGGACGCCTGGAGATCGACTGCAACGGCGCCGGAGCTGGCTTCGTGGTGGCTTCATCCCCCTTTTCCCTGGACCAGATCGGGGACTTGGTCCGACCCAACCTGGGATTCCGAGACCTTGCTATCCAGACCATAATCATGAAAAAGGATGAAAAAGATGAGCCCGACTCCACCATGCTCATTCTTCAGCTCACCTCTTTCGCATGCGGTGGGTTTGCAATTGGGCTGTGCGTCAATCACATCTTGTTGGATGGGATGAGCGCCAAAGCTTTCAACCAAAACCTAGCTTCCCAAGCTTTCCACGACGACAGGCCCTTAGCCGTCGTCCCCTGCTTCGACCGCCGCCTCATGGCCGCCAGGTCTCCGCCCCGCCCGGCCTTCGACCATCCGGAGTTCTTCAAGCCCGACCTGTCGTCGGGCCCCGCGGTGTTCGACTGCGAGAGAGAAGAACTGGAGTACAGAGTGTTCCAGTTAGACCCCACCCACGTCACCCTCTTAAAGCAGAAGGCCCTGCAGTCCCAGGAGTCGGGCGGCGGCAGAATCAGCGGCCTGACCGTGGCGGCGGCCCTCATCTGGAAGTGCAAGGCCCTCTCCAAGGAATACAAGGACAAGGTCTCCACTCTGCTGAACGTGATGGACCTCCGTGCGAGGCTGCAGCCGCCGCTGCCGGCGGACTACTGCGGAAACGCTCTGCTTGTGGCCTACGCTACAGGGAGATGCGGAGAGTTGGAGTTTTGGGAGGTAGCGAAGATGGTGGGGGAGGGCCCCCGTAGAGTGACGGACGAGTACGCGAAATCAGCCATAGACTGGCTGGAGATAAACAAAGGGAAAGGGGTTCCCCGTGGGGATTACATGGTGAGTTCATGGCTGAGATTGGGATTTGAAGATGTGGTTTTCCCCTGGGGGAAGGCGCTGCATTCGGGTCCCCTCGTCAGCCACCGCAAGGATATTTGCTGGCTCTTTCCCACCCCTCATGGAATCATCAATGCCTTGGTCTCCCTCCCGCCGCCGGAGATGGACCGTTTCCAAACCCATTTCACCAACTTTTTCTCTTCACCGACCTCATGAGATTCCTACTGCTATAGCTAGCTGCTCTTAATTGGTTGGTCATTATCACTTACTACTACTACTACTGCTATTCAATAAATAATCAAATGATCGATTTCCGCTAGCTAGCGCTGTTGTACGTGTTGTGTCTTAATTAAATATGATCAACTCTACCTCCATTTCATTTATTTATCATCACTAGCTTGTTCACATCACATAGCATTAATTTGTCAATAAATAATTAATTCATCTCAAACTGAATGACACTACTAGTCATGCATCTTGTCTTCAATGCACAAGTCACAAACACAATATATAAGCTTGCTTCTAATTAAGAAATAGTCCTACTATACTATATTGAAGCGGCCTTATTCCAGCATCAACGTCAAATGAAGCCTGCCTCGAGAACAAGGCCACTTTCTGTATATAACTCGATTGCTTCTTATCAACACCACTGCCCTTCAACGCTGGTAAATAGCCCGTCGATCTTATGGGAATTCCCAGAGTATAACCAAGAATGGGAAGAATCCATTTGGCCAGAGCCTTGCTGCAGAACTTCACTACTTGGATTGTTGGATTCCTACTAATAATCTACCCACCACACCAGAAAGCAGAAGCTGTGGAGAAAATACACGTGCAACATGTTCATGGTGAAACTGCTCATACGTTTGGTGCACCCCGATTACCTAGGAATATAAATCATCTTTTCAGTACGTATGAAAACTTGCAAGGACCAATATATAAGAAGGTCAAGGCAGCCCAGAACGATATGACTGCAAACAAATAACACCTCTAGTTTCAAAGATCTAATAAACAGTTATCCTCCTCAAAAAACAAAGGGCAGAACCAATAGACTTGCTCGTCAAATTAAGTATGCTTTTCTGTAGATCAAATCTTTCACACCAAGTCAAATATAAAAACTAATGATAAGAAACTGTTGTAAAAGTAGTTATGAAGGGGTCCATGACCTACCATTTTGGCATGAAACTACGAAACTATCAATGTAGTCGGAAACACAGAGCCATATTGCCAGGATACTCAATCCTAAAGCCAGACCACCGATAATATCTATCAAGCTGTGCATTCCAAGGTAAATCCTTGCTAACAAATATAAGAACTAATCAACTCAGAGTACAATAATTAAGAACCAAGAGAATCAAACGAGGAGAAATAGCATGCACTTACTCATGAAACTTACCAAATCCAATGAGACCCACAATTAAACAAACCAAGGTGAAACCGACTACTTCTGCAAAGGTATCATTACTTCCATTATAGGCCATAATGTAGTGTAACAGGTACCTGAATTGCCAAAAGTTCACACATTTCACCAAAACTATTTGACAGACCTAGCATTCCGGTATTGTAAGATATATATATACATATATGCTTTCACCTAAGTTATTACTGAGCCAAATTTAAAGGAAAAACAGAAACTAAAGAAACATAATTCAAGAACATCTTCGTACCCCGATAAGCAAACAGTATTTAGAGTGTGTGAAGAAGGAAATCCATACTCCATTGCATTATCCTCCTCATCTTTTGTGGCTGTTGTTCTCCTAACAGGTGGAGAACTAGGCCTAGGAGCTGAGACCACATCCTATGAAGTAAGAACAATTAATTGTCGGAATCAAAGATTGATACAAAAGACTCAAAAGGCAAAAAACAGTTGAAATAATCAATTGATAACTCTGAAAGAAGCCACATTTATGCAGTTTCCCGTGTAATCACAAAAGGCCATCAAAAGGGTCATTTGCCTAGCCAATTTGCAATGACCGGTCTATAACAGCAAAATCACAGCATATAAGTGATTAATTTCTAGATTCTTATTGTAATACGTAATAATTTCAAAATCACCAAACGTACGAGAGGGAGGGAGATGTACCCAGAAAAGCAAGGGGATTAAAGCAGTGTAGAAAGGTACAGAAACAACGCAGGACAACACAGAAAACAAGGCATCCAAATGTCTATGCTGGTATCTCTGCAAAATAACATAGAAATCACAAAGGGGAAACACAAAATCAAAACCAAAATAAAAATCCAATCTTGGCCATATTTGTTGAATAAAAACAGAGAAACCTGGATTTTGAGAATACTGGGGGTGCCAGAAATTACGTGGTGAGATACCCATTGTTGTGTAAGAGATCTCAGCTTGTGAGTCGCATTAAGAATGGAAGAAATAACGATCCACAATGCAATTCCACAGAGAAAAGTTACTTGCCACCCTGTTCTACTTTCCATTCATACACACAGCACAAGAGCACAAGAGTGAGATTGAACCAAAGACAAAGAGGAAGAATTTTGAAGAATGTCAAACTCGAACTCGGAGTCGGGTAGATTTTTTGAGCGATCAATGGTGTGGATTCTGTTAAACACTAGTAATATGTTTAGTGACGATGTTTTTAAGAAATTGACGGCTACACTATAAATAATTGTTGGAGTTATTATAACCCAAATAGAAGAGGTTTTAGATTTTGATCTGTTTAGTTGTCGGGTAAAACGACAGCTGCCTAACGACATCCATCCCCGCTATGCGACGTCGTTCTGCGCTTTATTTTATTATATACATATATAATACACTAGTAATAACTAAATACTACTACTAGAGATATTGACAGATTAATTAAGTGGCAATTTCCCCATCATTTTATTTTTCACAAATGGGTAAAACATGCAAGAATATAAATTAATTACTAGGATGATGCAGCAGAATGTAGTAACAAAGTGAATGGCAAGCATATGAATGTGATATCTGTTGGTCTTGGTTACAACAATAAATAATATATTAATTGTAGTATTTCAATAATAAAAGATATACATGCATCAAAAACATATACTGTATAAAGAATTGTTTTCTACCATAGATTTAAGGATAAATACACACGCATTGAGTATAGCATAAGTAGTTTAGCCACCATATTAAATCTACTGGATTTTTTTTTTATTTTTAACTACTAATAAATATAAATATAAATATAAAAGAAAAAGAAAAAGAAAATTAAAATTAAAAAATGTATAGTAGTAGTAGAAAATAAGAAGAAACATAATAACTTTAATTAGGACGATATACCCCAAAGTAAAGAAAGCCTACAAATAGAAGTGATTCACACATATACATATACATATTATGATATGCTACTCACCTCCTGGTGGGCACCTTCGTGGACACCTCGTCGTTTTATCACGTTTGCATTGTTTTTTTTTAATTTTAATTTTTATTCTATATTCTAGTATCTTAGAAATTAATTTACAAATCATAAAATCTAAAAAATCAATGTTCAATTTGTTATTTTTTATTTTTAACTTCAAAAAATGAGTAATAAAATAAATCGAGCTTTGATTTTTATGTATTTTTTAGATTTTATGATTTGTAAATTAATTTCTAACATACTAGAATATAGAATAAAAATAAAAATTAAAAAAAAAGCAATGCAAACGTGATAAAACGAGGAGGTGACCACCGGGAGGTGAGTAACATATATTTCTCTACATATACATATACATATACATACAGTCTCCGATATTTCGTCTTCTCTGTCTGGTTAGGGTTTTTCAAAAATCCGTCTTTCTGCAAGTCAAAGCTCTCCCCAGGTATTCTTCTTTTAACCTCACCACGCATTTTAATTGTTTCTATTTTTAGGCGCATACATTGTGAAGACCCAATTCAAATTGCTGATTGCGGGGTTGATCTCTTTCTTGCCTTTTTGCTTCGAAGCCAAGCTGGTTGTTTTTTTTTTTTTTAATCTTCCGAACTGATTATTTGTTTATTTTACTCTATACGCAGAGCATATCAATTGTCTGTCGTTTCTCAATCTTTTGCCTGTACTTACTTCCAGCTGCTGTGATTTTGTGTTTATTCCTGTAAATTTCCTTGGTATTTTTTAGATGAAGATTTTAGATCGAGTAAAATGTTCTTTATTGGTTAGATCTCCTGTGATGAGATAGATGCAGGATTTGATTTTTTTGTATCGTCGATTTTTGTTTCAGTGCGTTGAGTTGTGAGGTATTTGAATCCAGCTTCAATTGAGATCACAAATTGCTATACTACTGGAAAATGGGGACTTCATGGGCCGATGCTGTTGAGAATGCACCAATTGGACCTTCTGGCAATGCCGGCATTGCTGCAATTAAGTCTGCATATGTTCCACCGCACCTTAGGAACAGACCACCTGCATCGGAGCCGCCTGCTTCATCCGTGAGTGGTCCACCATCAACTAATGATGGGTCTGGGAGTAGCAGGCCCTCAAGTGGGTCCCAATGGTCTGGTTCTAGGGCTGATTATGGGCGCCATGGATATGGTGGTGCCGGTGGTAGTCGTGGTGGTTGGGGTGGTAGGGATCGAGAGGTCAATCCTTTTGGCAAAGACGATGTAGCTGCTGATACGGAGCCTGCATTCACTGAACAGGAGAATACAGGCATTAACTTTGATGCTTATGAGGATATTCCGGTGGAGACGAGTGGGCAAAATGTGCCACCTCCGGTGAATACATTTGCAGATATAGATTTGGGTGATGCGCTTAATTTGAATATCAGGAGGTGTAAATATGTGAAGCCCACCCCTGTTCAGCGTCATGCAATTCCCATTTCCCTGGCAGGACGAGATTTGATGGCTTGTGCTCAGACAGGGTCAGGCAAGACTGCTGCTTTTTGCTTCCCCATCATCAGCGGAATCATGAATGGACAGGTTCCAGATAGACCACGTGGAGTCCGAACAGTTTATCCCCTCGCACTTATTCTCTCACCCACAAGAGAACTCTCAATGCAGGTGAGCCTGGGCTTTCTGTGTGTATCAGTTTCACTCTTTATCTTCTAGGCATGTAATGTCTGGGTCCGGAAAGTCTCATTCCTATGTCAAAACTAATCTGCAGATACATGAAGAAGCTAAAAAGTTCTCCTATCAAACTGGTGTTAGAGTGGTTGTTACTTATGGAGGAGCGCCAATACATCAGCAGGTTGTTACTCTAGTTTCTTCTTGTGTTTATTTTTATTTGGTGGATAATGCATTGTCTTTTGAAACATCATTTTGTTCTGAGGGTCTAAATGTGCTGGCAGCCAATTTGTTGCATGACTTCAGGATCAACATCCATTTGACTGTAGATAACATTTACTTGAGAATTGATATATCTTGCAAAGAAACTGAACAAATTGCACCACTGTTACGCATTCAGGACAATAGTATAAATGTTTACGTGTGCTTCTAACGTATTTACTCAATGCTCTTTTGATGCTTTACACTTTTATACCACTGGCAACTTCCATCGTAGAAAATGATTATTTCTAATGATTATGACTAAATCTCACTTCTATTTTGACAGTTGCGTGAACTTGAAAGAGGAGTTGATATACTGGTCGCAACTCCCGGAAGATTGGTTGATTTGCTGGAGAGAGCTAAGGTTTCATTGAAAATGATAAGATATCTAGCTCTTGATGAGGCAGATAGAATGCTGGATATGGGTTTTGAGCCCCAGATCAGAAAGATAGTGGATGAAACAGATATGCCCCGTCCTGGGGAAAGACAGACATTGTTATTTAGTGCCACCTTTCCCAAAGAGATCCAGGTCTTTGCCATAGATCATTTTATTGTTTTTTTTTTTTTTTTGTCTTCACTTGCTTTATTTTGATATATTTTCCATGAGAGCTTTCATCTTAAGAGATCACTGGTACTACTCATGTTGTCTATTCTATGAGAGACTACTATTATATTGTTGGCTTGCTGATAGATGGTAGTTTTTGGAAGTGGAAAATGAAGTTAGAAGAAAAATGAATATTTACCATAGGCATTAAAATCATGTACAAATCTCTTGTATTGCTGGAAATGAGGAATCTTTCTCTATTTGGTATGTTAATTGTTCTTTAATATTCTTAAGATCTGGTGAAGCTTATTTTCTAAATGTGACTGTACAGTGTATGTTGTTCCTTTCTGAAGATTGGCAAACTAATTATTATTAGTATTCTCAAAATTCTTTACTTGACATGCAGAGACTGGCATCCGATTTTCTTTCAAATTACATCTTTTTGGCAGTTGGGAGGGTTGGTTCGAGTACCGGCTTAATCGTTCAAAGAGTTGAATTTGTTCGTGATACTGACAAGAGAAGCCACTTGATGGATCTTCTTCATGCACAGAGGGATAGTGGAATTCAAGGAAAGGTAATTTGATGCTCCGGTGAAATACACATTTTTTCCTTTTTCTATTCCCTAGTTGGTCCAGTATATGACTAAATTATGGCTTTGTCAATGTTGATAATCAGAGTGGATTTACAAGTAGTTCAAGAATTTAAGTTTGTTGAGGTTGTTTGATGAGTTTTGTTAAATAAAAATAAATAAAATAAAAAAGAACTTCGGAGGACCTGCAAATTTGTTATGGACTTATGGTTTGATGATCACAAAGATAGTAATCTGTTAACCCAAAAAAAAATCTGGTGTTTTACTTCTTCAAACTTGCCTCTTCAGTTTATTTGTTTATGAGTTCCTCAAAGAACATTTTTTGTCCTGGTTGTTTCTGGCAGCAAGCTCTTACTTTAGTATTTGTGGAAACCAAAAAGGGAGCTGACTCATTGGAACATTGGTTATGTCTCAATCAATTTCCTGCTACCACTATTCATGGGGACAGGACTCAACAGGTAATGAGATAGGGCGATTGACCACACATTTAGCTTTTGTTGCTCAACATTTTTTGAGATATCTGCAGCCCATATCACATCTAACATGTATGATATTTGATCAAATTTCTTGCTTCAGGAACGAGAGTATGCACTGAGATCATTCAAGAGTGGAAACACGCCTATTTTAGTTGCAACAGATGTGGCAGCTCGAGGACTTGATATTCCACACGTTGCTCATGTAATCAACTTTGACCTCCCAAATGATATTGATGATTATGTCCACCGTATAGGACGTACTGGACGTGCAGGCAAGACAGGACTTGCCACAGCATTCTTTAACGAGAAAAATGCGTCATTGGCCAGAGGTCTAGCTGAGTTGATGAAGGAAGCCAAGCAGGATGTGCCCGAGTGGTTGACTCGGTTTGCAGGTCGGCCATCATATGGAGGAGGTGGTAAAGGTAGGCATGGTGGTGGAAGGTTTGGTGGTCGTGATTTCAGGAGAGATTCGTCTTTTCCTAGGAGTGGAGGTGGAAGTGGGAATGATTATTATGGGGGCGGAGGTAGTGGTGGTGGTTATGGAAGTTATGGTGGAGGAATGGGAGCCGGGGTCACCAGTGCTTGGGACTGATTTCTCAAAGTAAAGCGGTTTAATGTTATCTTGCAGAATCAATCTTTCTATTTATAACCTAACTGAGGATTATTGAGGTTTTTCAGTGAGAAGATATACAGGATAGCTTTTTTGACTTGGTAATGCTTACTTGTGTTAGATAATACTAGTTGAAGACCCTACAATTTACGGCTGATCCTTTTTTTTTTTTTTTTTTTTTTTTTTTTTTAAATCATGTGTTTCTAAATCTGGCACTTGGTCTGAGTTTCCTTGTCGGAGAAGATTGGGTATGGATGTGGAATGTGTAGTTGCAGCAGCATTGCTACTCCTAACAAAATCTGAAGGAGGGATAGGCTAGGCTAGCCTTATCAATTTTGTTTTGTTGTTGCCTGTTGATCAACATAACTTATTAATTTGGAGTATTGATTACCGACACAGATATCAACTTGAGACGATCTATCGCATTCAACACGCATTTTGATTGTGATTATATCTTTATTTTTTTGAAAATGATTGTGATTGTGTTTAATACTTCATAAACAAGTAGTATTAGCTTTCATCTCATAAAGGAAAAACAGACAAAGAATCTATATATATATTTACCTAGTTATGACTAAATTGTTGGCGTCTCTTTAAATATTTTTTTTCAAGAAAAGCTATTTGGATCTTTATGATTGAAGACGGGGGGAATCAATATTGCAGATTCATCCCCACTTGCCTGCTTCACTTTTTTGGACTTTTTTGGCGTTTTGCAGATAAATACTACCTCCGTCCCGCTCGAAGTGACTTGTTGTTATTCAAATAGATGATATAAAATAGGGCAATTTACGAATTAATTATCAAACTATTCACTTTTTTACAATAGCATTCCAAACTAAATTATATGTCAATTAAATAGTCAAACTATCGATGATTTCACAATCGTGTTCCCGACCTGTTTTCCGGCGACCAAGAGCTGACATGGCTGATCGGAGGCTGCTGATGTGGATTTTTTTATTTTTTTAATTTTTTTTTAATTTTTTTTACAATCATTAAAAACTGAAAAACTGAAAAAATAATAATGCATCAGCTGTAAAAAAAAATTAAAAAATAAAAAAAAAATTAAAAAATAAAAATAAAAATTCCACATCAGCAGCCTCCGATCAGCCATGTCAGCTCTTGGTCGCCGGAAAACAGGTCGGGAACACGATTGTGAAATCATCGATAGTTTGGTTATTTAATTGACATATAATTTAGTTTGGAACGCTATTGTGAAAAAGTGAATAGTTTGGCAATTAATTCGTAAATTGCCCTATAAAATAATAAAATAGGCCACTTCGAGCAGGATGGAGGTAGTATAAATTTTAATTTAAGCGGAAATCTATATATATATAATAGCAAAATAAAGATCGATCAATCACGATTTTTCTTGATTATTTTGTTAAATTCTCGTGGCTTTGGCTATATTAGGCAATAATTTATTCAATTTATATATATCATATTATAATATATCTTCATATTTATACATATCTTGATACATATCTTTGATATCTTTTATCTTGTATGTATATTAAATTAATAGTGTGAACGTGTTTCACTTTCTTTTTTTTATTAGAATATGTATTTTATATTAAATTTTATTTTTGTTGTCGTGTTTGTAACTTATTTCTAAATGTCCATTGGTCATATAAAAGAAATTGAAATATGCATGATTAACGATAATTTGCAATTAAGATCACTAAAAAGTTAAATTACTTAACATGATATTGATGGACGAATATCATATATTCTATCAAAACTTATTTTAATGAGTTGATAGTACTTTGATCATAATGACAGATCACAAGTTTTAATATAAATATGATTATTTCAATTTATGCCCACGTTTAAATTGTAAGTTTAAGAATCATGGTGGAATTTTATAGTAATTAATAATTAATTCTAAATAATTCAAAAAAAGTATAGAAAAAAAATATTGAATATGTCTCAAACGTATTTACGATTACTCATTAATTTATATCAAATTGTAAGAACACTCTCGGTTTGTTTGAAAGTTTTGATATTTCAAAATTTACAATATAGATGAAAATGCCTACATTTCTTGATAAATGCAACCCCATAAATGTTTATGAATAATCCAAACAACGGACGACTTGAGAATTGCAACCTAACAAATGTTATCACTCAAAACCATTGATCCAAACAACGGGCGACGTAATTTTCAAAAAATATTACATTAAAAATGAATACAACTGCCAACAAACTAATGAAACTCTCAAATGGCAAATAACGGGCGGTTTGACATTCAAAATGAGTATAAACACCCGAGAAATATTATACCTCCAATGGATATTCTAAACAACGAGTGACTTTATATTCAAAATGAATATAATTACTCGAACAAATTTTACCCTCAAATGATTGAACCAAACAACGGGCGGCTCATATTCAATATAAATACAATTACCCGAGAAATATTATATATTCAACGGATAATTCAAACAACGGGTGGCTTCATATTCAAAATGAATATAGCCACTCGACTTGATAAATGCAACACAACAAATATTAAAAATGCAATCCAACATGTTATCACTCAAAACCGTTGACCCAAATAACGAGCGATATAGTTTTCAAAAAATATTACATTAAAAATGAATACAGTTGTCAACAAACTAATGTTACTCTCAAATGGTTGAACCAATATTATAAAATACCCGAGAAATATTATATCACCAATGGATATTTAAAAAAATCTTTTACGGGATACTACAACTTTTGGTGGACGAGGGGAGTATATTTTTCATATATATTTTACTTAAAAATTGTAACTGATTCTGTCGAATTTTAAATGAATTTTTGAAGTACTATCATTTTGAAACAAATAATTAATTTTTTTTTTTTAACTTTTACTGAAAAATTGGACCCGTCGAATTTCGATGGGTACTAAACTAGTTAATTAATATATATATATATATATTTAAATAAATAAATAAATAGTTAATACTTCAATCAAAAATATTACTCTTGCCTTGAGAAGATTATTCACAACCTCTCCTTCTAGACAGCTATTGTCATTTAGAACAAGACCACATAAACCGAAATAATTATTTCAGACAAAAGAAGAGACCTCTGTTCTGACTACTGCTTCTGCACTTGTCAGATTTAAATAAATTATAATGTGGAGTATATTACTACTACTACTCCGTTTGTCCAATTTAAATAGATACATTTGGTTTGGACATAAATATTAAAGAATAAGGAAAATGTCAAATTAATTTTAAGGAGAACGAGTTAATTGTAGCCACATATTCTTTGTTAAAAAAGGAAATATAGTTAATAAATGAGACGGACTAAAATAACAAACGTAGCTATTTAAAGGGGACGGAGGAAGTAGTATATATGTATACATGTATATATCTCTTCAACCAGCTAGCCATTCCATTTCAAACCCCTCCCCAACTATATATATATATAAATGCCCCTTCCATTTAATGCAGTCTTATCAATTATTCTAACTCAGCTACAACTTAATCAAGAACTGCAAAAATTTAGTGTTTTTATATTTTTATTTTAAAGTATTTATATATGGAGTGGGAGAAAAATTTGATAAAACCCTTAAAAAATGGAAACAGCAACAGCAACAACAACTGGATGAGCAGAATGAGAGTTGATTTTATTCAAAGATTGCCAGAAAAGCTCAAATCTGGAGTCGATTCCGAGGATCTTTTCAGTCTTGATCTTTCAGCCGTTAACGGATTGCTTCAAGGTACGACTTGAACGACTATCTTTTAATTTTTTACCTACTTAATTAATTAATTTTGAAAACCGCTAGCTGCTTTCTAGCTAGATTTATACTATATTCTTAATTACACGATATAGAGTATATATGTTTTATACTATAAGCTTACTTAACTTAGATTTGCATGAACCTGGATCAGACAGCTGGTAGTATATACATATATAGTATCAGTTTCAAGAAATTAATTGCAGTGAGAGAGATTCAACTCTGAGAGTAAACTAGCTAGCTAGGTGTTTACTTGTTTAATTATGTTAATTTTTTTTTTTCCTTCTGTTCTATATATGTCATATATAGATATGCATTGTTCTGGTTTCTTGTTAGTTCTCTACACTTTTAATAATTAATTAATTAAGCTCTCTCCTCTGATCTACTTGCCATATATTTTCTCATATACTACCTCCGACCCACCATATTAGGCCACTTTCACTTTATTGATTTTTTCGGCACATATTTCAATCGAAACCTAATACAAGTTTTAAAATATAATTTTGAAGTATGATTTTTTTTACGGGATACTAAAAATCAATAAAGTAAAAGTGGCATAATATGATGGGATGGAGGTATTACTATATCCATTGGATGCTGTGTTAATTCAAATCAAAAGAAGTCTGCTCAATTAATTAAATAAATAAAGCAGGAAGCTGTCGGTGCACGTGTTTCTCTTTCTCGATCGCTATATATGAATATGAGAGATGAACTGAATCTAGCTAATTAAGTTGATATTATTAAAAAAAAATAAAAAATCTTGTACATGCATATGCATATCTTTGAATTACAGTTGAAAAAATATATGTGTAGCTACGAAGTTGAATTCACTGTGTCTGTTTGTTTACCTAGCTAATAAGTTGACTACTTATTTAGTAGTCTCTCTATCATATAGTGGAGTACTACTATTTAATTAATTGCCTGAGTTGTTGAGATGTAGATCCAGTCCAGAAATATATATATATATATATATATATATATAAGCCTTAATTAGAGCTTAATTATAATTTGTGTATTAGCTAGAACTAGGGATGAGCACGGGTCGGTTAACCGACCATTTTATACCTAAAGAAACCGACCATGCGATTTTTTATCGGGTCGGTTAACCGTTATAAATTATAGAATAAAAACCAAAAATTATGAAAGCAGTTAACCTAAAAATCGGGCTGGTTAACCGTTTATCTAACGGTTAACCATAAATAAAAGAAATATTCTATTTTCTATAGTTCATAATAGGAAAATTCAAAAGAATTCATATCTTAAAATATACATGCAAAATAAATAATTTACAAAAATTAAAAAATAATGAAATTAAATTGCATAATCCTAATAGAATAAGCTTTGCAATAACTTAAACTAACAATCGAGCTACCTTCAATTGCTTATTAACTTTTGGCTCCATCAATACTCAGAATCGGGTGATCTTCTCTCAAACTTTATTAGTAATATCTAATAATATATATATATATATATATATATATAATCATATATTTATTTAATTCGTACCAGTTCGGTTAACCGCCGGTTTTTTAGGCATAAAAACCGAAACCGGACCGTTAGAGTCGGGTTTTGAAAATTAGAAATAAAAACCGAACTATACGGTTCGGTTACCCATATTTTCGGATCGGGTTCGGTCTGGATAGTCGGTTGGTTCGGTTTTTCGGTTTCTTATGCTCAGCCCTAGCTAGAACATTAATTGGATTTGAATTAAATTACAGTTGAAGAAATGGGAATTAGATGATCCATGTCAGCTCATCAGCTGGGATCAATCGATGGACAATTTATTCAATTAAAATCGTCAACAGTACACAAACTAGCATGTAAGAATATATTAGGAAAGAATGAATATAATATCATCATTAATTAATTCATCAGGTTGGGGGTTTGAGACACCTCGTGTGCGTGTGTGTATTTGCCTGATAAAAAAAATTCAAATAAAATAAAACAATTGGATTGGATGTACATATTTGTAGCCATGTAGACTCCGTCAAAAAAAAATGAGGGAACATATATATCCGAAGAAATATATGTAGTCCTGCATTCGCACAATACATCATGTATGCATTATTAGTTAGACTTTACATAAATAAATACAAAAGAAATGTAGTATATGTTATATTAGTAGTAGGAGTATTTAACAGAAGCTAATTAAGCATCATCAGTTGAGGAGTCACACATGTACATGTACAATCTTGCATATACTCCATATAATATGGTTATTGAATAATACATATCATATCTTCTACCAGGGGAGAAGCCACCTTATGAGGTGGTGGGTCACATGTCCCACCTCAAATTTTATGTATTAGTACTAATTATATTTAATTTTATAAAAATTATATATAAATTTTAAAAATTACACATGTAAATTTGCCCTACCACAAATTAAAAAAAAATAAGGGCAAAATGTAAATTTTTTTTTTGCCCCCTCTTACTGTCGGGGCCTGGCTCCGCTACTGTCTTCTACCACCTACCTACCTATATTCCCTCAAATTAAACCATATATATGTTCTCATTCATCGCAAGCAACTTTTTTTTACGTTTTTGTTCACATCTTCTTTAATCTGACTTCCTTTTTTAGATCTGTATGTACGTTGCATGTACACATGCATGATATGATCCACCACCTACATCCGAAATTATATTTCTTCTGATCTTCGGACATTATTGATTTTAACGTATATACATACATACGTGAGGAAGATCTTTTAATGAATGAATTAATTTAAATGAGCGAGCGAGCGAGCTGCAGTCGTCTGTCGTCTTAATTTGTTTTCAAGATCGATTATTTAGAATTAATTAATGGATGAGAAAACGCCATTATTGTTGGCCAAATCATTCAATACTTTGAAATGTGATTTCTTATCTAAGTTGCCTGAGAAACTAAAGAAAAATCTTGATCCTGAGGCCCCTCTGCATCTTCATCATGTTTCTAAAACATCTGCCTTATCTCAAGGTACAAAATTTCGTATACTCGTACATGATGTTATATAAGAGTTGAATCTGTGTTGCTTGTCTGCTTCCTTAGTTAATTTTATAGGATAATCTAAATTCTTTTCAACATTATTAATTTGATCAGCAAATAATGATTAATTGAATTAATGTTACAGAACACTAGCTAGCTAGTCATATAAGTAGTATGTTGTTTCAATTCATATATCCTGTATATATACAGGTGAGAAAGAGTACTATGAAAGACAATTTGCCACCTTGAAATCCTTCGAGGAGGTTGACTCTCAAGACTCACCAAACGTGATCGATGAAGAGGTAGACCGGCAAGAACAGGCTCAACAAGAAAGAGCCATGAATGTATCAAATTGGGCTAATGTGTTCCTCCTTGCATTTAAGATTTATGCGACGGTACAAAGTGGGTCCCTGGCTATTGCGGCTTCGACCCTGGATTCCTTGCTTGATTTAATGGCCGGAGGGATACTATGGTTCACTCATTTGTCAATGAAAAACATTAACATTTACAAATATCCAATAGGGAAACTAAGAGTCCAACCGGTAGGCATCATCATCTTTGCAGCAGTTATGGCAACTCTTGGTTTTCAAGTGCTAATACAAGCTGTACAAGAGCTGCTTAAGAATGAACCTTCACCCAAGATGAGCTCAAATCAACTGTTGTGGCTCTATGTCATCATGCTCACAGCAACTGCGGTAAAACTCATTCTCTGGATATACTGTAGAAGTTCAAGAAACAAGATAGTCAGGGCATATGCCAAGGATCATTATTTTGATGTGGTGACAAACTTGGTGGGATTAGTGGCTGCAATACTTGGAGATAGATATTACTGGTGGATAGACCCAGTAGGAGCAATAGGACTGGCTGTCTATACGATAACAAACTGGTCTGGGACTGTTATTGAAAATGCAGTCTCACTGGTTGGACAGTCGGCTCCTCCAGAAGTACTGCAGAAGCTTACTTACCTTGTCCTCCGACACCACCCCAAAATCAAACGTGTTGACACGGTTCGTGCCTACACCTTTGGTGTTCTTTACTTTGTCGAGGTAAATTAATTAATTTTAATCAGCTCTTCTCTTCACTCATCATCATCAACTCATATCATATATATATATGGATTGCTGCATTGCCATTGGATAAAGAAGTACTCCGTAATATGCAGGTGGATATTGAGCTTCCAGAGGATCTTCCCTTGATTGAAGCTCATGCGATTGGAGAATCGTTGCAGATAAAGATTGAACAGCTTGAAGAAGTGGAGAGGGCTTTTGTTCATCTTGATTATGAATGTGATCACAAACCCGAGCATACCATTCTCAGCAAACTCCCTAATACCGACCCTTGATCCTTTATCATCTTCGATCATCTTCTCTTTTATTTACTACAGAGTATTCCGTATTAATTAATTACATCTACGCTGCTGCTACTACTACTACTACTACAACTACAATTAATTAATTAATTAATTAATGTCGATCTTCTTCAATTCTTACTTTTTAATTCTCAATTATTCATTTTATACTCCTTTACCATTTACAATTTACCATTGCCAACAAACATCGCTCGCCACATGCATTCTTCAAACTTCAACATAAACACCTATATAATTTTCGCTACTAAAATCGACTGCACTTCACTTAAATTTTATTACTCCGTACTACATAATTTGCAATTAATAAATTTTAAATGTAATATATATACTACTGCTCCCTCTGTTTTTTTTTTTTTTTACTTTGCTCACTCTTATATTTTATGCCTCACATATTGAATACTCCCTCCATCCCGCCGAAATGACTTGATTTATTTTCGGTACATGATTTAAGGAGAGAGTGTTTAATTCGTAAAGTGGAGAGAGTGTTTAATTCGTAAAGTGTGTTTGATAATTAAAGTTTTGAATTTTTTATAAATATATTTAATATTAAATAAGTATTTCAAGGAAAACAAAGTCATTAATAATTTTATGCATTAATTAATTATTTTAATTCACTAATTATTTACTTTGTAGGAACAAAACAATTTTGGTGGGATGACCCAAAAAGGAAAACAAGATCATTTTAACGAGACGGAGGGAATATAAGTGAGTCAAGTCGAAAAAAAAAGAAAGGGAGTAGTATATAGGTTTCAAAAGAATTCAAAAGTAGCACATTCTCTGATTCTCTCACATTAGCATAGCATAGCATAGCATAGCATCCGCAGCATGAATTGAATGTAAAAGGTTGTAGAGTAGTACTCCATAGTATGTATAGTATAGGGGCCACAATGTAAATAGAGCATAGCTGGAGGGCTCATTATTTATCCCTTCTTTTCTTCTTTCTGTAATGTGGAGTATAAAAAGTAAAACCTCGGCGGGGGGATAACTGGCTATGTGTTTCTCAACAGAACAGGTTAGCTCCTTCTCTTCCCCTCTTCTCACTCATCTTAGCTTAGGAACCTTTAATTTTCTACGAGAGTACTATCCAACTTCAATTTCTTCTTTTTGAATCGTAGTTCGACATTAAGACCCACCCCATATATAGTTGCTTCCTTTCGCGCGTGATATGAAAATCGTACATCCTTCATTATCTATCCTTTGGGTGGAAGGAGAAGATTGTGAGGAAATTTGAATTTTATGATTCCGGATTCCAATTCCAATTCCAATTCGAATTTGAATGTTTGTTAGTTTATTTTTCCAAGTTGCAAAGTATGTGAATTTAGTAAATTCTAGTATTATTGTTTATTGATTTTTTTTTTTTTTTTGCTGGTGTTATTGTGCGGTGGCAGGGCGAAAGGCTGAATGCTTCGACTCCATATTGTTGTTGTTGTTGTTGATAGAGCTTAATTAGTTCCTTCACTTTACTTGGAACTCGAATCTGAATATTGTTCTAATTTTGTGCAAAGTTTTTTGTGATGAAGAATATCTTACCTTCACTTTCATCTTTCATCCCAGCTAGACCACCATCACTCCTATCTACTACACCTTGTTTCAACTTTCTGCCTCTTTCTTCTAGTGTTGGTTTTAATCCTAAGATCAAATTCCCACCCCATCCCATATGCACACTTGGATTTCCCATTACTGCTGCTACGAATCAAGAGTCTGTTTCTGTAGTTGAGTTAGAAGAATTTGTGGAGAAGGATTGGTCATTTCTTGAATTTGAGGATACAAATTCTGATGAGGAGCATATGCGAAAAATTGATCGCATCATTTCAGCCGGAAGCATAAAAGAAACGTCAAAGGTTCTTGTATCCATTGGTTCTGAGGCATTTGTAGACAGAATCGTTTATTCTTGGCCTTGTGAGCAGTTATTCGTAGTCCATGACTCTCTTTTAGTTTTGGCATGCATCAAAGAAAGACATGACAAGGTTAAATGTTGGCAAGGAGAAGTGATAGACTTACCTGACAAGTGGAGTGCTTTTGATGCCCTATATCTGTATTTCCTCCCTGCTTTGTCCTTTGAACTTGATCAGCTTCTTGAGGCTCTTGCTAAGCGCTGTTTGCCAGGTAGATAGATATTACTCTGTTTTGTTTTGTTTTGTTCTTTCTTGTCTTGTCTTGTCTTGTTATCCCTTCCTCATATTTTCAAGTGTGGAGATACTCACTCAGGTGCAAGAGTAGTGATCAGTCATCCCCATGGAAAGGAAGTGGTTGAAGAGCAGCAACAGCAATATCCAGATGTTGTGGTGGTTTCTAATTTGCCTGATAAATTCACTCTACACAACACTGCAGCTAACCATTCTTTTCAAGTGCTGGAGTTTGTAGACGAACCTGGATTCTACCTTGCTGTTATGACATTCGACCAAGACTCTTAGGACAAAGCACCTTTTCTTATTTTGGTTGTTGTACTCTTCTTCCTTCACTCACTTCTCTCTGTCTCTCAAGTTGAGACTTCATAGATTATTCAAATTCTAGTCTTGAAAACATACTAGGAGATTTCTGGTTTTTGTTTTTAATGCAATTACTATTACTACTAGAAGAAAACTAACCACTTTCTCTTAACTTCGCTGGTACTGAAAAACCCACTGCATTGCATTGATAATCATATTTTGACTATATTTCCTCGGTTTTTGAACTTGATCACGAATGCACAAATAATCATACGAGTATTTGGTAGCAAGCCTTCAAAACTTCATAATTAAAGAATGATCACGTTTTTTCGAAACAAGCACAGCCACAGGTTTACATGTACTATTACGCAATAGAAAACAAGTCCCTATATGATGATGCAGCTGAAGAATGAAATGAAATGAAAATGAAAATGAAAATGAAGGCTCATCTTATACACTCGTACTGAAGTTCATCTCTGAAATCTAAATACTGGAAAATATCAAACCGGAAATCAAACAATCGTTAATAATAACAAGACACAAAACTTTCTCACTCAAACAAAGATTATTGTGCAAGAAATTACACAGTTCTCGAGCTTGCATCACTCATCACTCAGCTATAAGAAAGATAAAGAGTTTTCAATTCCTCAAAGCTTTCCAGAATTCAGTATATGAATGGAGAATAAAAAACTCAAATGGTCTCGTTGTTTATGTAAGTATCTCAGAAGATCGAAAACTTTATGCCATTGTTTGCAGCAAACAAGTTGTATTCCTCAACGGAATCCTTATTGCATGAAATATCGCCATCATCATACTCGGGGGAAGTTCTCCCCATAAATCCTTCTTCCAAAGTGACTGGATCAGTTTGAAGTCCTGTTGAAAGAGCTACAGGTCCACCAAAATGGAAAAGAGAGAAGGCATCATTTCCCATTACCATTTTATCAGGCTTCACACTATGTTTGGCATCTACCTCTACACTTGCTGCCTTCTTTGTGCTATTCTGCACTTCTTTTAGTGCAGTTAGATGAGCAACTTCAGTATGCTCCATTGCATTAACCTGCGAAACTGGCTGAAAAATAGGAACGTGAGCATGATTATGTAATGAGGGTGGCAGAGGCTGCAATGTCCCATACTGCATCAACCGTGCATTTCCATTCAAACCATATCCATAAGTGTTGGTAAATAAATAGTGGTTGGAGGGAGGATAGGATATCAGCCCATTTGTATGACCAACGGGCCAAGAGACGGGATTCTGATGGTAGTAACCTATTGTTGGAGCCTGAAAAACGGGGTAGTTTATGCCTTGATTATGCATTTGAGGGAGCACACTTTGAGGTTGACAGCTTGTAGTGAGGTTTTCTCTCCCACTCTCGAAATATGGAGCTGTATCCTTAAGATAACTGCCAGGTTTTGGTCCTGCAGGAGTGGGCCTCTCACTAGTAACATCCAGCTCCGTCACGCTATGAGATGCAGTAATCCCGTTCTCAAGGCAGTGGGGTGTTTCTCTTCCCTCTGAATTCTGACTAGACTCTTCTGAATCGGATGTGGATGTTGATTCCAGATTTTGACGATTTGAATATGTGTTGCTGTCACCCTCACTGAGGCAGGAGGAGCAGTTATCAGAGTTGGAAGACGTGCTCATTGATGAACCTATTTTTCCAAGTGCCGATCTTGTCGTAGAGCATAACTCACCATCCTCTGATACAGCTTCCTTTGAATAGTGATGGGGCTTTTCATTTGTGTCTATGTCTCCACAGTTCTCAGCTCTAGACCTGGATAAATATGTTGGATCATTATCCTTGTGGTTAGTTAGAACTGAATTATCAGTCACTTCATCAGAACAAGAGGAGCAACATTCAAGGAGCTGATCAGATTCAGAAACTTCAACCTTTGGGGTAGATTTTGATGTAACATCAGAATCTGAATTGCTCCGGATGCACTTCTTATGTGAATCTAATGGTTCCCAAACTTTCTTGGTAATAAGAGGGTTTCCAGCAACAATCTTGCCTTTAGGTCGCCCATTAAACTCACGTGCACATTGAGTATACTTTTTGCTACGGTAATACGGTTTTGAGACATCAGCTGGAGACTCAGACTTACTAGCATATTTAGGATCCTTTGCTACTCTTACAATATGTGACTCCGGTCTTGATCTATACTCATGATGAAGGTCACAGCTGCAAGAATGAGGTGCAAATTTATCACATGTTCTGCTATTGCTCCACTGGAACTTTTCACTCAACTTGCTGCCATTTCTAACATTAGACTTTGCAGCATTTGTTCGTAATTGATTATTAAAGCCATGATAGTTCCTTGTCAATTCAAAGCCATCACCATGATATCTCACTTCATATTTGCTAATGACAGCCACATTCTCTGATAAGGTTGCATCTTTTCTCCTATCGGACGACTTCGAGTTCAAATCCCTATCTGAATCTTTGTGGAACCTCAGTTTTCTGCGAGAATACTTGAAATGATCATATGGAAAAAGGGAGTTCCAATCTCTTGTGTTGACAAATTCCCCATCCAGAGTATCTTCAGTCGGATTATCAATATTAGAATAAGGGTACCCAGTCGAAAGCTGGTCATCGTGGATATCAGGAGACAATGGACTCGAAGGATTATCTTCACCTCTTTCGCTGAGAGACTCTCTACTACTGGCAATGGCGGTCCCCTCATCAATGGGGGTTGTAGGCTCTTCCTTCAAAATATTATCATCCACAGAATTTACATGTGGTTCAGCACCTTTCTTTTCACGATTTTCTTTTTCTTTCAATCTTTCTTTCCTTCGAAGCTTTTTTTCCCTTTCTTTTGTCCGTCTGCGCTCCTTGCGTTCTTCCTCTTCACGCTTTTCCTTTTCTTCTTCTTCAAGAAGCTTCATCTACAGAATCACAATTGAATTGGAAATCAGAGGTTAATCCTATCGAAGTAAGAATTCAAAGAGGCTAACAACTGTGCCCGCACTAACAATATCATGTGTTAAGCACCTGTTTTTCTAAAGTAATGATTTCCTTGCAAGCAACATGTACACGCTCTTCTAGCAATTTAAGAGCAAGACACACAAAGATGCTATGTGCATTTTGCCGTGCCGTTCCTTCTCTGAAAGCTTTCTCAACCTGCAGAAATATCACTGCAACATTAACAATCAAATGTGAACAAATCCAAGCACTGATGAATACAATGACGAACCCATTGCATACTCTTTAACATAAAACAAAACAAAAAAAACAAAACAAAAAATAAAAAACAAAAAAAAAACCCTCTAATTAAAGTACTTATTTTAAGGAGACTAATCTAGGTAGTTCCAAATAGATGCTTACAATGACAATAGATATAGATGCAAGAGTGGAGAGAGAAAGGAAAGCGACATACCTGTTCCTTAAAAATGACAGTTGCAGCATCTAGAAGAAATTCACGAGCAAGCTCAGGGCTCTTTGCATGCTTCTGGGGACGAGAGCATTCACCATCAAGTTCATTCCCATCCTTATCCATAGAATCATCATCCTGAAAAGCAGATTGACAATGGTATTAGAAGAATGCAAGAAGAGGGGGGGGGGGGGTTGAAACTAAAACTGCTAGTTGACTACCTCTTCTTCCTCAGCCTCCTCCGCGTGTTCAAAGAATCTTGTGATACCTTCCCCTCTTGTAATAGTCACAAATCCATCACCGACAACAAGCCTGCAATGAACACATTGTTGACCGCGCAAAGCATGAGCTTTCACACAGAGTTCATTGCAACGTCCATCCATTTTCCAAGCCCGTAGAGTTATATAGCAGGCATTCAGGCCACTTAGATCTAAACCATTCACTTGCACCCTCCCACTCAAGCCAACATTTTCAAATTCCAATATATCAGATTTCCCTTCTCCTGTTCCGATAGCCCATTCAAAGTGATGGTATGTACCAAATGCATCTGAAAATGTCTGATGCCAATCAGCTTGAACTGTATCACGAGAAACCTGATAATTAAGATTAAAAATGCATCAGTCATTCCAGTAATATCAGCACGATTATCACTCAACCACAATAACTTTGCGGAGGACGTCAATTTCAAAAAAATGAGGGAAACCCAATAGCAACACTGCTCAAATGACAGACCTCATATTGGAAGGCTGTGTCTGCCGCACAAAACCAACTTGTGCATCTAGTTTCCCTTCGCATGCGCTTCAGTTCCTTCAGCTCTTTAAACTCACGTATAACATTTCTTCTGCAATCTCTGCAAAACCTTTTGCTGTCAAACCTGCAAAGGAGAGAGTCATAAATGTCAAGCCATTTGGGGTTGAACTTTAAGAATCCAGCCTGCTCCTAGATTGAGGGTAAGCCTGAAGGTTATCCTAAGCTGTGTAAATGGAAACTCCTAATTCTTATACGTCATAACAATTAGCTACAAAAAAAGAAAATATTGTCTAAGAGCAAAATATCCAAAGATCTGTAATATTATGTTATGAATAGCCGCTAACTTGTATAGTTCAATAAGCATTTAGGCATGACCACTATTACTGCTGAACATATACATTGCTGGGTGGAGGGAATCAAAAATATTCAAGGATATATTGGTAGCAAAGAAGACGGTTTACCTGTACATAAGCCTTTCAATGAAATCCTCTTCTTTCATCCTTAGAAGAGATTGCCGAGTCTCCTCTCCAAGCGCAGACCAGAAGTCTACCAAAGTCTCCACAGACAATCTGGCTGTATGAAGAGCGCATGTTTCTCTTGTTCCGTGCCCTCTCCCATATCCTGTAATTCCTTGGCTTATCCATCCACGCCCACCCCCTCCACATGCATCAGGATAGAGCAATTCACGCTCCCTTTCCCTTGCACGCGCACTGTCAAACACCTGATTTAAACAAAGCATGTAAACCAAAACTGCCACTTAATGGAAACACAAATCATAGAACCAATCGGAGATTTACATTTTGAAGCCCCTTTAAAGACTTTGAATATAGATAACAGTTCAAAAGAGTGAGTGTCCCATCCCTGGCAGCAGTCAATCCACCCCATGGATGGACGGACGGATCTTGAGTGTCATCATGGCACCCATTTTCCATACACAAATCTCCATCAATTTGATTGTCTATGGCTCTGACATTGTAATGGCCTCCTGCTGCATCCTGCTGTAGAGACTTTCCATACATGACAATCTGCAGAAAACCTTCAAGTAGCAACCCATTGCACCTTGAACAATACAAATTCTTACGAGCATGCTCGAACAGTGTATGCTTATCTATCCTAAGAAGATTCCGTCGGGCTTCTGGTGTCAGCTCCAACCAAAACTGCAACACAAATAACTATCCATGAGAATTTCCAGTTGATGTAGTTTGCAGCCAAAATTAAAACTTGCCATCAACTCAATCAGTATACCACTGGGGGTGAGAACTCAAAGTGCATCACAAAAATGAATAAATAAATAAATAGGTTGCTGAAAATGAGAAATGGCAATGTAATTTAAGCTCCCTACTAGAGAATACTCTGTACTTGCATAAATGATGCCCGTGTCATATGCTAATTCATATGACACTGGGCAGAGACAGTGTTCAGTGAAATGGTCCGATTAACAGCATACTTCCTCGTATGCACACTACTAAAGCAAACATGTGCAAGCGTGGTGCTTTAATTGCTCCTGTAAACAAACGCTATCTACACAGTCTGTTTTCCGGGACCTCCAAATTATAGAAGAGCAACATTGTTATGATTGGGTACAGGTCCTTTAAATGGAACATCACATACCAAAATTACTTATGACTGGAACGGATCTTGTACAATTGTTTATAAATTTCATTAGCATCGGAGTTGCAATCCTATTCAGCTCTATTATATTTAACTGCCAGAGATCCAACTAGACCATAAGCAACCAACTAAACATAGAAGCAACAATTCTTCATCTCTTGGTGTCAAATTAAAAGATTATTCTCACAATCAGCCACACACACACACACACACATATATATATATATATATATATATATACCTTCTGCAGCTGATTGTAGCTCAAATCAACGCGATGCTGGGACCAGAACCCATTACTAGAAATGGACGAACCATTCAAGGAATGGAACGTCTCGTTTCCAATCCCCGTAGATGGATTCCGGTAACAAGTATTAGTCTCATTATTATCAGAGCTAGTATTGTTATTGGTTCTCTGCGCTATCCCTGGCATTTTTCACTAAGTTTTTTTCAATTCCTCCGGCAACCAATCCCCATATCCACACCACAAACAGAAAACTCTCGTCCAATATCCGATGCACCACACACAATCAATATCCCGCAACAAAACGCAGAAACACGCAATTCTTAGATCGAGAATAAAAAGAATTCCAGATCAATAAAACAGATGATCGAAACAATAATAAATCTAAGCAAAATAGAAAAAATGAAAATTGTATGCGGCAGAAGGCGCGTGTCTGTGATTCACTGGATGAAATGGGATTGAGAATCTGCGGATGAATTTAATTTGGGGGAGATCGAGAATTTAGAGAGAGGGCGTGGGGGGTGAGGGGGGTTTTCGGTGATGAGATTTGGCACTGTGTGTACATCTATACATATATATATGTGTGTGTGTGTGTGTGTGTGTATATACTGTCGAGAAGAGACAGGTAATCCACCTACAGGGAGAAAACATTAACGGGGCGAAAGCGCAGAGGTTAAAAATGGAAATAAGAGTAAAAAAAAAAAAAAAAACTGTTATTTTTCGTTTTAGGGGGAGGGGCATTGCTCCGTGCTTTTTCTAAATGAGGGAATACGAATGATACTGTATAATTTAAGCTGCGACAAAATCATTTGCTGCAATATATATAAACTAGTATTAGTAGTAGTATTATTACTTATGAGTATCTTTATTTTCAAATTATATCCAGTTTTTTTTTAATATACTATAAATCATTAGATTTTATTTAAATTTCTTCATACTCATATACAGTGATTGGTAATATGATTTGAAGGTGTCAAACATGGTCTGATCCAATTTCAAAACGACTGGGTTTGACTCACAAAAATGTGTGATTTTTGTCCATGGGCTGCTCGAGATATTACTTTTTGGGTGGGCCTATAACGAGTAATGTCTTCACATTGTAACTTGTAGTAAGTAAACATTCTAAACTATAAATCTAATTGTAAGTTTTATTACTAGTATTCTCGCTTTATAAATAATTAATTCATTCATATTTAGCTTTATCCATAAAGTAATTACTTAATTTTGGTATCCCATTGCTTAATTATATGTTGCTTGCTATATTTTTCTCCTTTTCCCAAACTTGTTCTTGAGCGAAACAAATTTATTTTGTCAAGATTTTGAACTATCTCCAGTCTCCAACCTAGTAGTAGTAAAATATAGGCAACACGCATAAATATCTAAAATTGAGGTCATTTAAATTAACATGTGAAAGTCCAGAGGTGTGAAGTGGCGTTATGTTGCGGTAACAATGTCGTCATTTTAAAATTTATTTATGATGCTGACAAATGTTGTCATTTATACAATTCAGCCGCTGTCATTTTTGTGAAGCTGCACTATTAAATACAGTATTTCTTAATATACTCTATCATCAAATTATATTTTATTATTTGTATAATACAGTATCACAATAGAGTTCTTTAATATTTTCCCTAAAAGAAAGTAAATACTCAAATTAATTCACGAGTCTTGATATATTCAGCCTTCGGTCCTTGTCAATTAATCATTCTAGATGTATCTAAAATTCTATTTGGTCAAAGGTAAGAACAATCAACAGCCATTCAAGAAAATATATTCAAGAATAGAAAAACCACTATTTTGTATTATAATCAAAATGAAAGAACCACTAATTTGTAGTATTGAATTGGATATTATAAATCCAATAAAATAAAAATAAAAATGAAGCATAACGAACAATATCATTATATAATTTGAAAAGGGCAAAATATGTAGTGTTGCTCACCGGAAAAATATGAAGTGTTGCTCACCCGCTAATAGATAGGCGTGAGTATTTCAATATCTATATTATATTATATTATAAAAAGTGTTTTATTTATAAAATTTGTTTTGTCTATTATGCCCTTATATTATTATCATTAAAATAATCATTAGAATACTAATATTATCATTAGAATAAATCTCTTAAATAAAAATAAATTTCTATATAATTAGATATGCATTAAACATATAATATATATCCATTATCCAATAGCTAATCATCTAGAACAAGTAAAAGTAAAAGAACAATAACAAAATTAATCGCCATCGGTATGGCTGGTATACATGTTTTTATTCCAACTCGGCGTGTTACGAGTATATATGTTAAGGTTCAAATTATATGCTATCTATTCAAAATGATTAAATATAAACTTAAAAAAAATGGAAGGAAAATGAATGCTCCATTCTCACTTTGGAGTGTCACGCCGCGTCCCAGACTCCTAATATCAACTTCTTTTTCTTTTTTTTTTCCTACTCTTTTTTAATTTCACTATATTATGACTTAATTTAATTTACAGTTATATATTTTTAAAACCCAAGATATGTCATGCTAGCATATGTTCATGCTCCAGTTATAAACTTAATTCACGAAAAAATATAGATTTGCTTTTACAAAAAATAATTAAAATAATATCTGAGACATATTAATTTTATTGGCTATGTCAAGATCAATAATTTTATGTGGTGATGTGCCCTATTTTAATGAGACATTGTTTGAAATATTTCTTGTATTTTAAATATCAAGACAAATAATTTTACACATATGTTTTATTTGCACAGAATCTAGAATACATTAATTTTAATTTCCTTGCAATTTTATCGTGATGTTACAATCTGAGTAAAATCGAAACTAATGTGTCAATTTTATCGTCACCAGAGAGATCTATTTGGATATTAACTTTATCTTTACTTTTTTTGTCGCAACGAGGAAAAGAAAAAAAAAATTGGAGTGATTTATTTGGGTTTGTATTTTTCATTGGCTTTAGGCATTAGGATTTGATTGGTGTATTTATTGAATTCCTTGTGTTCTCACATAATGAGTAGAGGAGCCATTAAGTTCAGGGAAAAAAAAAACAAAAAAAAAGACGGAGAGATCCAATTGTTTGACTTTTGTGATTTTGGTGCAACTATAATTGATCGATCGTGAATTTTGAAGTGTTTATATAACGGTGAGATTTATAGAAAAGTTAAGAACACAAGAATTTGCGTGGTTCGATCTGTGGGTAGATCTACGTCCACGGAGGAAAAGAGGATGTTTATATTGAAGTCTCTCTTCCTAGTAAAAAAAAATACAGTCCCTCTCCCTTATCTTACAAGATAGCTCTATTTATAGAGAATTGAGGTCACGGGTGATTTATGGATGCTGCTCTCGCATGTCCGTCCGTACTCTGATCATCGCGGGTGGTTGAAAAATCGTGGGGCAGTTGGCTGACTTTGTTGACTCGTTATTGGGCTTCAATCTGGGTGGGCCGAGCTGATCTTGGGCCTCTGGGCCACATCCTATCACATCCCCCCCCCCCCGAAAGGTCGGAGAAGCGAGGTCATTGTAGAGAGGTGTAAATTGCCCCGTGGGATTTCGACGAAGTTGAAACTGCACACCGCCTCATTTTGACGAGGTCGAGCTTGAATTGCATTGCCCTGTCGAAAATAAGATTTTGACGAAGTCGATCTGCATACCGCCTCATTTTGACGAGGTCGAGCTCGAATTGCATTACCCCGTCGAAAATAAGATTTTGACGAAGTCGAACTGCATACCGCCTCGTTTTGACGAGGTCGAGCTTGAATAGTCGTGATATGAAAAGGCACGACTGTTGGTGTCAGGGTAGGTAGGATACGTGTCGCTCTTTTGTTGGAGCAGGCGGAGAGGCGGGATTTGAAAAGGCGTGCATTTGCTTATAAAAGCTTCCAGTGTACGCTAACAAATATTTTTCCCCCTCAATCGTTTCCAATTGTCAGCGAGAGAGAAAACCCTAGACCCAAAATTCTGCAACCGCCGCCGTCCCGTTCAATTTCCCGGTGATTTGTAGTCGGAAAAAGACTTTGACAAGTAAGTACTTTCCTTGTAATGGATTCTTCTTCTTTTCCCCAAGTAGATACTGGTAGGGCTAGCGCACAGATTTTGCCCTCGCCGTCTAGGGTTTTTCCGGCGAGGGTTTGGTTAAATGTACATACACGCACGCTAGTTCAGCCGTCGTTTCGGGAAATCGAATTCCCGCCGGTGGTCGGGTCTAGTGCCTCACTGGCATGTGCCTCGACCATGTCTGTGTCTCATATGCAGGACTTGGCTCGGCGTTTTTTGTTTCCTGAGTCAGTGGAGCTGCTCCTGCCTCGTGATGTCGATAGGGGTAGTTCGCCTCCCGTAGGTTTTTTTACCGTTTATGAAGACTATCTTCATTTTGGTCTTCGTTTTCCTTTAAATCGCTTTTTTGCCGAGCTCTTAGAAGAGCTCCAACTGTCATTAGGTCAGTTGCAACCTCCTTCCATCAAGCAGGTCGTTGGTTTTTGTTTCGAGGTCAGCCGCCGTGGTGGTACGCCTACTGTGGATTCCTTCCTTAGGTTTTTTAGACCTAAGCTTGGTCCGACGGGGTGGGCTTACCTTTCCCCTATTAGTAGGTTCAAGTTAGGGACTCCTACTAAGGTGACGAACTAGCAGAAGAAATTCTTCTTTTGCCGGTGTGAAGGCGTGCCGTTGTACCCTTGGACCACGGCTAAGTTCGTACTTTGAGACACTGGGAAACCAACCGGTGAGCTTGAAACGAGCTTGGTGAACCTCGGCCTCATTGAGAGGGATTATGCCGAGGCCGAGCTCGCAAATCATGGGTTAAGCCCATATAACTCCGTGTCCGATGTGGACTTGGGTGAGGCTCTGCTTCACTGATTTGTGTCATGTGGTCTCTTTCATTTTTACTGATGCAAATCTTTTTTTTTTTTTTTTGTAGTGGACGCTCAAGCTATCCAGGCTGCTCTTCAGAACAAGAACAAGAGGAAGAGGCAGAAGCCTTCTGCTTCGGTGGTGGGGAAGACGACTTCGGCGACGTCGTCGGAGAGGACAACCGACCTCGGAAGGTCGGTATCCGTGAGCTCGCAGTTGGACGCTCCCGTCCGAAGCTCTTCTCCCCTGCAGCTGGTGGGCCAACGACCTCGACGAACTTTACTCTTGTTGGATGACGAAGTGACGGTCGTCGAGAGTGGCCCGACCTCGGGCCAAATGCATGCACGGGAGATGTCATTTCCCGAGGTAAGCGTGAAACTAGAAGTATTTGTATATGGTGATTTGTACCTTCTACTAAAATCTTGTCCCTTGGTTTTGTGTTTTAGGAGGCCGAGGCGGCTTTAGATGGGCTGCAGGGCTTGGCGAACTTCATTAGAAGTGGAGTTGCCAAGTTCCAGACAAAGGCTGCCGAGGCTGCGGCGGTGGAAGATCGGCTAACGGCTAAGATCTCTGTCGCCGAAGCCGCGGCATAGGCAGCAGCGGACAGGGAGGCGACAGCTTTGGCTGTCGCCGAAGAGGAGAAGAAGAAGGTTGCCGATTTTGAGGCAGAAGTGGGTCGGCTGAGGACCCAAGTAGCCGGGGTGGTAGCTGGCCAGGGAGGCGTGTTCCGCGCGTTGGTGGAACGATTCGTCCGGTCTACTCACTTTTCCCGGATAGCTGTTCAGCTGGTGACTGCCATGAGCACCCCGGTTGTCTCAGCGGTGATCGATGATATCGCCAAGGACATCCCGGACTTGGACAAAACCAAGTACGGGTATGCTACCATGACGGAGGAGGAGACACTGCGAGACTTCGCCGAGGTACTTCTGGAGCATACCTCTTCCATTCCGGTTGTCGAGCGGCTCTCCGCACAGAGGAGTCTGCTAAATGAAGATGTCATTCGGCGGTGTCCTGTTGACAGGTACGAGCTCCTGGAGACGGTCATTGCCGATTTGCTGAAGACGCCGGTTGGGGAGGGGACCACCGAGGAGCCAGCTTGCGACGACCCCACGGAACCCGAGGTTGAACCAGAGGTCGGCCTAGAAGGAGAAAATCGTGATGGAGTCAATTGATACTTTTCACGATTTTTGGCTTCTTTACCCCTCTCCCTTTTTTTTTCTTTTTTTTTTAGCCTTGTACTTCGTCACCATTAGGGTGGCGTTTCATTTGCCGTGTTCGGCTATAAATAAAAAAGGCTCTCTATTAAAAAGGCTATAAAGAAATATCCGAGCTTCGCCGAGCTGTAGAAGTAGCCGAGCTCGATGCTTCGGGCTGGAAGAAGCGAGCTGATAACATCGAGATCGAGGCTGAGGTGAAACTTCGGGCCGCTCAGGAAAAACTTGATGAGATGCATGCCAGATATATGGAGCTTGAAGACCAGTACCAACGAGCTCGGGACGACATCAAGACTTGCAAAGAGATCGTCGAGGAGCATATGGAGTACGAGACCATAATTCACCGAGCTGGGGGATCCACGATTTCCGAGACTTACGATAAGGTCAAGGAGCTCCAGGCCCGATGCCGAAGTTACAGGGAGCAATATGGGAATGAATCCTGGCAGGTTAGAGGTGAGTTTGAAGAGCTCATTCGTGTGGCGAGCATTTATGAGACAGTCCTTGATCGCTTTCCGAAGTTGAAGCGGTCTGTCTTTAGAGGCTGGTTCTGCGACTTCAATTTCTTCCGATCCGGATCCGAGGTTGCTCGACCGTACTTCTAGAGAATTTTTGGAAGGTGAATCTTCGAGGTCTGCTGACCCGGACCCGAAGATTGTGACACGTCATTCTCGAGAAGTAAGTGTTCGGGGGCTCGGCAAACCGATCTCTACCGGGATCACCGCTTCGGCTCCATCACCAAGCTGTATGGTGTTTCACCGTGTGATGTCCGCGGGGTGGTTCGGTACGACCATAGACTTGGGGTAAGTTCGCTGCCCAGTCTCCTTTGGCCTTATCCAGCCGGGTTTTTAACCCCTTGACTATCGTTCGGTTCGTAACCTCGGTTTGGCCATTTGCTTGAGGATGAGCTACCGAGGTGAACTTTTGTTGGATGTGGAGTTCGTCACACCATTCTCTGAATGTCCTGTCTATGAACTGGGTTCCGTTATCTGAGACGAGGACATGAGGTATGCCGAAGCGACAAACTATGTTCTTCCAAATGAAGTTTAGGGCATTTTTACTTGTGATTCGTGCCAATGGTTCGGCTTCGACCCACTTCGTAAAGTAGTCGATTGCTACAACGAGGAACTGTAGTTGGCCGGGAGCTTTTTCGAATGGGCCAACGATGTCAATTCCCCACTGCATGAACGGCCAGGGGCTTCGCATGCTGGCCAGTTTGGTCTGTGGCAATCTCGGAACCGTCGCATGGATTTGGCACTTCGGGCATCGTTTGACGAGGTCGGTAGCGTCTTGGAACATAGTGGGCCAGTAGTACCCCCACCTCATGACCTTTTTGGACAGGGCGCGGGCTCCGATGTGACTGCCACATGAACCTTCATGGACTTCGCGCAGTGCGTAGTTCGCTTGGTTGGGCCCCACACATCTTAGGAGAGGTTGGAGGTAGGATTTTCTATACAGTATTCCCTGCTCCAGGACGTACTTTGTGGACTTGGCCAGGAGCTTCCTAGCCTCGGCCTTATCGGTTGGGAGTTCGCCATTTAACAAGTAATTACGAAGTGGAGTCATCCAGTTCGGTCCATCTTCGTTTACTACGTTGACTTCGGCGTCATCGATGCTTCGGAGTTGTACTTCTTCCACCGGAGAGATAGTTGATGATGATGCGAGTTTGCTTAGTGCGTCAGCTCGCTCATTATCTCCTCTTGGGATTCGTACCAACTCAAAATACGAGAAGCTTTGTTGTAGGATCTTGGCCTTATGGAGGTATTTCTTCATTCGTTCTCCTTTGGCTTCGTATTTGCCTAGTATATGGTTCACTATGACTGGTGAATTGAGGCCCTTATTTGGAGAGCTTGGGCTAGACGAAGTCCAGCGATTACGGCTTCGTACTCCACTTTGTTATTTGTGGTCGGGAAATTGAACCGGAGTGCGTGGGTGATCTCCTTTCCTTCAGGGCTGATGAGTAAGACTCCGGCTCCGCTTCCTTTGTGACCTGATGCCCCATCGACGTAGACCTTCCAACAGTCTTGTGGTGGTGGCGTCGGCGCCTCAGCCTTTAATTTATCCTTAGTGGGTTCAACGGATTGTTGTGCGTCCGCGAACTTGGCTTCCACTAAGAAATCAGCCAAAGATTGCCCTTTAATGGCTTGGCGAGGTACAAAGGAAATCGTGTGCTCGCCGAGTTCTACAGCCCATTTAGCGATTCGCCCGGACGCTTCTGGTTTTGTAAGCACTTGCCGAAGTGGGAGGTCGGTTAGCACTTGTATCGGATGTGCGTGGAAGTACGGTCGGAGTCTCCTTGCCGCATTCACCAATGCAAGTGCGACCTTTTCCAGAGGTTGATACCTCATCTCCGGTCCTTTTAGGGCTCGGCTTATGAAATAGACGGGTAGCTGATGACGTTTTTCTTCTCGTACCAGGACTGCACTGATTGCCTCGTCCGAAGCGGCGATGTACAGGGAGAGATCCTCGCCCTCTTTTGGTACAGATAATGTGGGGAGATTTGCGAGGTACGTCCTTAAGCCATCAAAAGCTCCCCTGTGCTCGTCGTTCCATTCAAAGTTTGGCGCCTTCTTTAGTATTTTGAAGAATGGGAGTTGTTTTTCGGCGGCCTTGGATAGGAAACGACTTAGGGCGGCTAGGCAGCCTGTCAGTCTGTGCACGTCATGAATTGACTTCGGCGCTCGCATTTCTTGGATGGCTCGGACTTTTGATGGGTTAGCTTTTAACCCTTCGCGTGAAACCCAACACCCTAGAAATTTTCCAGACCGGACCATGAAAGTACACTTTTCTGGGTTTAATTTTAGGTTCACTTTGCGAAGTAGGCTAAAAACAACTTTAAGGTCGTTTACACAAGTGACGATTTCCTTGCTTTTTACGACTATATCGTCTACATACACTTCAACGATACTACCGATATGGTCTTCAAAAATCTTGTCGACCATCCTTTGGTATGTAACTCCAGCATTTTTCAGCCCGAAGGGCATCTTTTTGTATGCGTAGACGCCGAAGTCTGTGACGAAAGCGGTCTTCGGAGCGTCTTCTTCATTCATGAGGACTTGGTGGTACCCCTTGTATAGGTCTAAGAAGCTGAACGCCTTGTGGTCAACAAGAGCTTCGACCTTCTTATCAATGTTGGGGAGGGGGTAGCAGTCTTTCGGGCAGTGTTTATTGAGGTCAGTGTAATCAATGCACATCCGCCATCCGCCTCCTTGCTTCTTCACCATCACGGGGTTGGCCAACCAGGTCGGATATTTTACTTCGAATAAAATATCGGCCTTCTGCAGTTGGCGAACCTCGTCATGGATCACTTGATTCCTTTCAGTTGTGAAGGCTCGCTGCTTCTGCCGAACTGGTTTCACTTCAGGATCGATGTTGAGGTGATGAGTGATGACGCTTGGAGCCACCCCGGTCATGTCTAGCGGCGTCCAAGCGAAGACATCTCTATACTCCCGAAGTAGCCGGATAAGTTGACTTCGGAGCTCGTTTTCGCCGACGAACCCTACTTTGACAACCTTGGTAGGGTCATCTTCGTATAATGCGACGTCTTCTACCGGCTCGACGGATGGATGCGACGTTGGCTCTACCTCTTCGGGTTTCTGTAGTTGCTATGCTTGGGGGTGTTGATTCTAACACCTCGGAGTGCGACCTTGCATGCACTCCTTAGCCTGTTGCTGGTTTCCCCGAAGCGTGATCACTCTGTTTCGAGACAGAATTTTAATCATCAGGTGGTAGGCTGAGCAGATCGCCTTCGTTGCTATTAGCCAATCCCTTCCTAAGATGATGTTATAGGGGGAGCTGACTTTTACGACAAAGAAGTGGATTATCTTCGTAGTGGACAGCGGGCTCTTTCCAACTGTCAAGGGCAGTGAAATGATGTCTTCCGTCGTCGTCTCTTGTTGCGTGAAGCTCCTTAGCGGCATGGGTGCTGGCCTTAGGCGTGCTTCTTCAATATTGAGCTTATCGAAGCAGTCTTTAAAGAGAACACTCACAGAGGCCCCACTATCAATGAATATGCGGTGGACCAATTTGTTGGCCACTACGGCCTCGATTATGGTGGCATCTTGATGAGGTACCGCATGGGGAACTGGGTCGTTGCTAGAAAAGGTGACGACCTCTTCCCTTTTGAACCTTTTTTGGGTGGGTTCTTCCCGCTGTTGACTTCGGGCCTCGGCTTTCAATGATGACCTCGTCGTACCTTCGGGCAGTCCGGTGATGGCCGTAATTACTGCATCATATTGAGGCTGATCTTCATCCTCATCCTCGTCATCGTGCTTTGGCCTTTTGTCGTTTTGGGGGGTATAGTTGTTGCCTCCCCTGTTTTTCTTTCTCTTGCCCTTCCCTTGAGGTCGGGCCTCTTTCTAGTTGCGACTTTGGTACAGTTTAAGGGTACCGTCTACCATGTGTTCTATGTCCAAGGCGAGGTCCCTGCAGTCTTCGGTTTCATGACCGTAGTCATTATGGAGCTTGCAGTATTTCTCCTTGGATCGGCGTTTCGACCCACCTCGGGATAAGGGCGGTGGCTTCCCGAACAAGTTTGAGTGAAGCTCGTATATTTCAGCCCTGGACTTTGTCAGTGGTGTATACTGACTACGGTCTTGGTGGGGCCGAGGTCCTAAGCGGGACTCGAGAGGTCTTCGCTGTAACCTTTCGAGGGCACTTCGGCGACCTTGCCCAAGGTCGGCGCACTCCTCTTTTTTTCTCTTATCGTTGTTTTCGGGCCGGTCTGCTGCCCGCTTTTTCCGATCGGCCTCATCCGCCTCCGCGAATGCATCGGCAATCCTCCATAGCTGCCTGGAGGTTGTTGGGCGTGCCTTTACAAGCTCTCTAAAGAGAGTCCCGGACTGAATGGCATTTTGGAATGCCGAGATGAGCACGTCGTCGGAGAGACGATCGACTTTAAGGCTTTCGTTATAAAAACGGGCCAGAAAATCACTGATCGTTTCTCCCCGCCCCTGCCTTAAGGTTAGGAGCTGGGCTGGGCTGATTTTTGCCTCGGTTTTTTGAAAAAAACGGCGTTCGAAAGCGTCAAGTAGGTCGGCATACGACCCTATGCTGCAATTAGGGAGGCTATCAAACCAGCTCCTAGCGTTATCCACTAGCAGCTCGGGAAGACTTTACACATGTAAATATCTTCGGCCAATCCCTAGTTCATCATGTTGTATTGGAACCGGGATAGGAAGTTGCTGGCGTCTTGTGACCCGTTGTAAGGCGGGATAGGAGACACTCTATACGTCGACGGGAGGGGAGTATAGAGTATCTTATTAGTGAAGGGAGTCGAGATTTGACCGTACACGGTGAATCTTCCCTGGTAGGCATTTCCTTCGTCACGCCGAGGTGGAATGGCGTTCTGACGAGGTGACGTTGATCCGCGCCGAGGTGAAGTGCGGTTGTTCCCACGGCGATTGTCCTGTCGCCTTCGGGGAAGTTCGGCCTCCCTGTCTCCAATGATCTGGAGACTTGGGGATCGCCTTTGTGACGGTTCGACTCCGTCTTCTCTGTTTTGACTTTGTTGTCGATGTTGATCGACGAACTTACTGAAAATCCTGCTCGTGGAGGTCCAGGTACGCCTTCAGTGCGTCTCCAAGCTCGGGCTGGAGTTCGGTGTTGCCGCGTCGGCTGCCACCTTGGTTGGGCCCATCGCTGCTAGCTGAATCTCCAGACGAAACATCCTCCAGGTGGCCTTCAGGAGTTCGGCGAATGGGCTGTTGGTCACGTCGGATTTGGGAAGCAGTTTTCTGGGCTTGACTAACGTCACCCTCTTCCTCATTGATTGGAGTGTAAGGCGGATTGGCGAAGGGGTCAGCTTGCTTCTGTTTTGCTTTGGCGGCGGCGGCGGCAGTGGTGGCGGATCGGGTTGGTCTCACCATCGTATCTTTACTCAAAACGCGTTGATCGGTTTCACAGAATTTCGTTTCCCACAGACGGCGCCAGTGATCGATCGTGGATTTTGGAGTGTTTTTATAACAGTGAGATTTATAGAAAAGTTAATAACACAAGAATTTACGTGGTTCGATCTGTGGGTAGATCTACGTCCACGGAGGAAAAAATGATGTTTATATTGAAGTCTCTCTTCCTAGTAAAAAAAATACAGTCCCTCCCCCTTATCTTACAAGATAGCTCTATTTATAGAGAATTGAGGTCACGGGTGATTCATGGATGCTACTCTCGCATGTCCGTCCGTACTCTGATCATCGCGGGTGGTTGAGAAATCGTGGGGCAGTTGGCTGACTTTGTTGACTCGTTATTGGGCTTCAATCTGGGTGGGCCGAGCTGATCTTAGGCCTCTGGGCCACATCCTATCAATAATCAATCCGAGTTGAGGTTTAATAGTGTTCACTAATTAAGACTAAAATTATCTTAGGTTTATTTTGGCGTGAGCAATTTGAATTCTTGTAGTTTTCTATTGCTATAGGTGGTTGTGATCCTTCGGTGTGAGTTTGGTTAGAATAAACAAAAATTAAAAACAAGAAAGGAAAGAATGAGAGAAATTCATTTGGTTTTGCTGCAGCAAACATGTAGGCGTGAGCAAAGATAAGCAACCTTATTTATTTGATTTTGGTTGAAAGGGTGTGAAGAAGAACGAGAACTGGATTTTGATTATTTTTTGAGAATTTATTTAACATGAGAGTCAATAAGGTGTTCGTAGATCAAGATGTGGGATTAATATATTCCACAATGCTAAATGAACTTCGATTTTGTGGGAAAATGATGATCTATACAAGTGGACGTCTCAAATTGACAAATATTCCTGAAGAACATCGAGCTTCAATGGTATTCTATCACTTAAGAAGGAGAGGCATTGACGTGGTTTAATTGGTTGGAGGCGAAGTGCTTACTAACAACTTGAGAGTAGTTTCGTGCAAATGGTTAAGTTTCGTTTCGATCAAAATTCAGAGATCCCGAAGTAAGGTTACTTAAGTTGTCTCAAGTTAGTTTCAGTTACTTAAGCAAAGTGACTGAAATGTGTGAGACAATACTAATTTCTTAAAGAAACTTTTGAATTGGCAAAGAAATTTGAAAATGAACATGACAATAGGCAAGTTAAATCACATGCAGCCGCAATTGAAGAAATAAGTAGAATGATATGTTTTGTCATTCCGATAGAACACTCATCACATTGTTATGAGATCCAAGAGTTTGTTGAGAGCACCGAAGCACCATAAGATTCTAATTTAGAAATCAAAGTTGTCGAGATTGCATTAGCAGAGGTCGACTCGAAGATTGTGTTGCAATATGATACTCTTGAAATAGAAGAATTATTACCCATAATGACACGTGTGAGTGTTAATTCATCTCTTTCCATGCAGTTATTTGGAGGTGTTAATGCACTAATCATACATGTGCTTGATGAAGGAGTCGAATATATAATAGGGTGCACTGGAGACAAAATCATGATTATACGTGTTGTTTAAAGGAAGATTTTCTCTCGGTAAGAAGAATGGTTGTATTTAAGTGATACGCGGGTAAGAAAGTATATCAATAATTGCTTGATTTCCACCTTGAGGATAAGGTGGTTTTGAAGGAATCGGGAATGATACAACCATGAAGAAGAAACTTATTAGTTATTTTATTATTTAGTTAGTTATTTAATTGAGTCATGTTACTTGCAGTACTGGTTTGGGTTAATTGTTGTACCTGTACATTAAATCTGTTATCTACAAAAGTTTTATTTAGTATAAATAGTTGTAAAATCCCATTATTTCATATTCAAGTCAAGTATTATTCAATTCAAGGTTTTGTTTAAGCTTCCAGTGATCGTGGAGATCAGTGCCTTTCACATGCTTACCGTGGATTATCTTACATTTATGTAGCATGATCGTTTCACTCTCATTCGAGTCAAAATATATTATTGAATTCATATTATGAAAGTTCAAGCTTACAAATTTAATGAAATGTATTTTATAGCTACAATTCTGTATATATACAAACCAATTATTAGGAACTATTTTAGCTAATGCAAATTATGCAATTTACAAAATACAAGGGTTATCATATCAATGCAAAATCATTGGTTCAAAAACCCCTATATAAAATAAGAATCAAAGGAGGGGAGGAAAAAAAACAAAGAAAAATATCAAGTGAATTCAAATGGAAGAAAATAAAAGATTATATAATGATATATCACCATGATGCTTAAGAAAAAGGGAAAAGAAATGGAAAAAAAATAAAAGTTTGAAAATCATCATTATTCTAAGTGACATGATAAGAAAAGTGTTCAACATTAATCAATTCGAACATTTATAGAAAAAATTATTGACATTTTAAATTACTTATCATAAATACCATAATTTGTTTTAGTTCGTACTCTATTATTATTATTATTATTATTATTATTATTATTGTAACTTTTCGTTTTATATTTCTTTCACACTATTGTCACTTATTATTATTTTTATTTCTATTTTTAATTAATAATTTATTGCATATTTAAAAGTTAGTAATTACCAATTATGTCAATAATACAGTGTGCAAATTTTTCAACTTCTATTTTAATAAAATTAATTAAAAAGTTTGGATCCACGTGCAACGCACGTAATCTCTACTAGTCAACTAAAAAGAGTGAAATTACATGCAAGTATTTGGGAATGGGAAAGTATGTGGAAATGTTGGATAGAAGAGTGAGAATAGCTGCCAGATTCCATTCTCACTCCTCCACTCCCAGTCCCGGCCACCGCCACCACGATCAACCACCATCAAGCAGCAGCTCCGCTGCCCCGACCACCACGATCGACACTGTGATGAACTTCAAGAATCAGTGCTAGTATTCACAAATGATGGTTAAACATCACCTGCATACCCTGGTGGCTGGAGGAGGTTCCTGCCAGTTCATTGGCAGGGATACTGGCCTCAGGTCCCGTTCATGCTTATAGCTTAACACTTATGGTTCGTTTGATGCTGCTTCTGAGAGTGCGACGGGTGGTGGTTTGGTTCGTGACCACCATATTGCCCTGCTCCGTGCTTTCTGCTCTCCAATCAAGGCTAGATCTAGCTTTGAAGCGGAGCTGAGTGCTTTTCTTCATATGTTAGATTTGGCTATCACATTTTCCTCACAGGTTTGGATCGAGATGGATGCTGCTGTGATCGTCACCTTACTTGCTTCTGGGAAGCATGGTTCTGCAGACACCCGTCATCTCATAACACGCATTCATCTTCAGCTGCAGGGGATTCAGGTTCGTTTTATCCACATACATAGGGAAGGAAATCGCCCTGCTGATTTTATGGAGTGTCGGGGTTCTCAGACCGACACCATGACTTTCTTTGATGTTGTTAGTGCCCCTTGCTACTTTTTGGCGCTTGTTCGGATGGAGTAATTGGAATATCTGAACTTAGGTTCCGATATAGTTAGTTATATGATCATTTACTTTTGGTCTCTCAACATTTCAAAATATCCTCTTATTAGTTTTCTGATATGGCCACTTTTGGGCCATGATCATTGTATTTGTTACTTTTTGTCTTTCCTATTTTGTGTCGAGAATTGAATCGGCTATTAATTCAATTCAGACTGGTTTTGTTCTTTCGGTTTATGTTGGGGATAACACTCATTTTTAGTGTTATCTCCACCAAACGCTGTATAATTTTGTTCGAGTTATATACAGGTTGGGGGTCTGCATAACCCCTCACTCTTTCGGGGTGTATGAATCCAAAAAAAAAAAAAAAAAAAGAAGACAAAATTGGTGATGAACATTATCAATCGATTTAATTGTGAGGAAAATCGCCCAACAAGATTGAATTATCGGTGGCTTAATTTTTTTTATTAATCATGCTTAAGCCTTAAGTTGAATTAACAAAATTTCAGGATGGCCTATACTATTTTTATACTACTATATAAAATTAATTAATCTTAATTAATGTATATAAAATAATTTTGGAGGGAAAACTTAAATAAAACTACTTTACTTTAATATACATAATAGATTTAAGTTTTATCATTAAAAACAATAACAATGCTAAAAAAGAAAAGGAAAATTATCATAGTAGTATGATTGTTGTTGGACTCTGAATTCGAATTAGAGTCGCATTAGCACAGGAAAGCTCAGAAATAAAATTAAAAAAAAGAAGGCAGAGCACGCTTTCAACAGATCTCATTCATTATCGAGTTTGTAAATTACTCAAAGTACACACGGTAGTAGTACTCGCCAGTCTTAGTCTTCTCATCGCGATGGCGTCTGCCCTAGTTTTCGGCCTCAAATACTCCGACAGCCTCACCGTCGTCGGAATCTCCTTCTGCACCGCCGTCGTCTGCGAGGCCATCTCATGGCTTCTCATCTACCGTACCGCCTCCTACAAATCCCTTAAATCCACCATCGACAAAGCCTCCAAAAAGCTAGAGACCATGAAAACGACGGACGCCACCTCCGCCTCCGCGAACCTCCTCAAAAAGACCTCCAAAACCAAGAAAATCGACCGCGTTGAGACCTCCTTGAAGGAATCCAGCCGCGATCTCTCCATGTTCAAGTTCAAATCGGGGGGCGTCGTTGCCCTAGTTTTGTTCATGGTTTTCGGTTTGCTCAACAGTTTGTTTGAGGGGAAACCGGTCGCCAAAGTTCCCTTCGTCCCCATCAGTTTAGTGCAGAAGATGAGCCATAGAGGATTGCCGGGTGATGATATGACGGATTGTTCGATGGCTTTTTTGTATTTCTTGTGTTCGATCAGCATTAGGACTAACTTGCAGAAGTTCTTGGGATTCTCGCCGCCTCGTGGAGCTGCTGGTTCCAGCTTGTTCCCCATGCCCGATCCTAAGTCCAGCTGAGGAATCTGAATTTTATCCATCTGGATTTGGATGTCGAAGCTCTTTCACAGGCCTCTCCTTTTCAGATGGCACTATTTTGGAGCGGTATTTATATTCAGCTCTATTCCAGTTTTAAATAAGAACAATTTTCTACTGTAATTTGAGTTTTTGACATTTTTTTTACTTTGAACAGCGTTTGAACAATGTCGAAATTGATGGGTTCGTATGCTTCATTGAATTTTTGATTTTGGTACACTGCATCGATGCTCTGTATATTCTGTAAAATGTTACAATCTAATGATGATGTTTGTGATTGTGCATTGCTGGAAAAGGGAATTTGCTCGTGTATTGAGAGTTTGTTTCGTTAGATAACCTTAGTTCAAGATTCTCCAGATATAGATCTGCACTTATTTCTACATCATTGAAACTGAGAAGTGTGAAGGTTTTAGTAAATAGTAACTTCATTGCGATTTAGATGTTTATCTATCTATACCAGTCCGTTATTGTTCTTTGTGGCTCTACCTATAGTTGTCCTTTCGCTCATTTGTATGCTTATAGCTGTCTATATAAGACGTCTTATCCCATATAATTTCTTGATGAATGGATTTCAGTGTAATTTCTTTCTTCTTTGTCGATGGACTCATCTGTTATGGTTCTTTGTGGCTTTTCTAATAGCTGATTTGTCCTTTATATGCCTAAAGTTGTCGAGGGAGTATTCTCCATTTAAGAATCCCTTTGCCATTATAATGTTTGATGAATGTAATGAGGAGTGTTTTTTTTTTCCTTCTTTTATCAATGGAGTCATGTATTATAGCTGTGGTTCATTTGCTCAGATTTACTGAAGTTGGAAGTCAATGTTTTCAAGCAATAGTTAAGTGGGATTTTTTTCTTTGTTTGGTTGTTCACATACATGAAGTTTGTGTGCTTGTGCTATTTGTTTGATTCTTTTTCGCAGAAGACATTGGTGGATGGGATTGTTGCATTGCTCAATCAATTAATATTGGTGTTGTGGTGATATTTGATGGTCTGATTGTGAAGACGAGACATATTTGCATTGAGATGTCCCTGAATGGATCCATAGATTTTGTGTTGTCTGTGTTAGTTTCTACTTTCTACGATATTATTCCATTGGGATACTTGGATCTGTGACTACTACTTATTGAGACTGTGTGTTAGCTGAAGGAATATGATGCAAATGATATTCCGTCATCTGCTGTTCAAAATTCTAGTTAAGCCTCTGCATTGTGTTCATTTGGATAAATGACTGTTCTTGATTCAGTATAATATATAAAGTCGCCGTCGCTATTCACTGATTCGCATCTGCTCTTAGTCTACTGTATTTCATGTTTTGGTTCCATTACAATTAAGAAAAATATAGTATACCATGTTGCTTTGAATCAAATAGTTGGTCATACTTCATTCTTTGTCATGTTAGGGGTGTGTTTGGCTAAGCTTATTTGAAAGAGCTTACCCTATGAGCCTATGAGATGTTTGAAGAGCTTATAAAATGTTAAAAAAATAAGATGGGGTGGTAGAGGTTATTTTTAAGGAGCTTATGAGTCTTATAGCTTATTTGTCAAACACATTTCTAGAGCTTATAAAGCTCTTATAAGCTCTCAAACAACTTATAAGTTGTTTTAAGGAGCTTTTAAGCTTAGCCAAACACCCCTGTAATCAGATTATTTATTTGGTCATATATAAAATTATTCAAACTATGATTATCAATTGTTGCGCATCAGTAACTGCTCTAAAATGAAAATTTCAATTTTAGGGGTCTAAAATATTTGAATGTTGTTTGTTAGAAGTTATTGCTGATCATGCAATCACCACTAACAAGTTTCATAAAATTATGATCACCAAAACTGATGAATTCACCCCAAATCTGGTTGTAGGGATTCAGAGAGATATTAGGATGGAAGCAGTTAGTTGGGCGCCGTTCCGTACGTAATTGAGATAGCAATTCAAAGTGAGGAAAACCAGCAAGAAAGTAGAGATGATATAATCCACATTTGGCTTCACTCTGAATTTATACATTAGGATGAGAAAAGTTGCACCTTCATTATTAACTCCAAATCGTACGTGTCCAATCAAGAGAACCCTCAACTCCATGCAGATTTCATAGAATCTCTTATCATTCATTAAAGAAACATTTTGATTTATCCAACCCCTTTCATGAAGTGATATATATATATATATTTTGAATAATTAAAAAAAAAAAAAAGAGAGTAGTGATTACATTAAAAAAGGAAAAAGAAAGAAAATAAAAAGGTCTCCTACATTATACTCATATGTATATCATTGTAAGTTGTAACCCTTCTCCATAAATTACACCCTGCATGACATTAGCTACGAAGATTGCTATAAAAACCACCCGGAGCTGCTGCTTCCACCTCTCTCACATAATAATTTCTCTCTCTGTTCCTTCATTTCTTGATGTAATTAATACCTCTCATTCAAATTCAATTTCATGACATCGATGTCAAAAAAACGCAGAGACTACGACGACGATGGTTGCTGCGTTTGGGAGGAGAGAAATGAAATGTTGAAGCTAACAAAAGTGGCAAAGTCATGGGAGTTCACATGCTCCTTCTGCTTCAAGAAATTCCCTTCTGCTCAAGCCATGGGAGGCCATCAAAATGCACATCGAAGGCAGCGTTTGGAAGAGAAGAGGCTCTTCGTGAGGGACCCTATCGCATATCGGAAGCGCGTTTTCCTACGAGCCATTAAGGGAGATCATCATGAAGATGAAGATGAAGATAAAGATGATAATGAAGGCTCCACCTCACCGAACTTTAATAATGCTCATGCTCATGCTCATGCTCCACCCTACAACCCCCCAATAATTAATAATGCAGCAGCAGCAGCAGCAGCAGGGAGGTTTTGTAAAGAATCCTCTTCTTCTTCAGAGGGCAATGCCGAAAATCCCATGATTAATGTGATGATGAGCGCAGCGGTAGAGGAAGAAGAAGAAGAAGAAGAAGATGAGGTTGGGAAAGGGAAAGGGAAGGCCGCATGCACTGAGTTTGATGTCGGTTGCAATGGAATCAATTTGGATCACAACTTGGATTTGACTCTCAAGCTCTAGCTTAATTAGATTAGATTATTAAGATAGAGACTAGAGAGAGACTTTAATCTAATATTTTAATTTGTGTTTATGCAATGCATATAGATCGAGTACTTACTATTATTATATCAAACTTAAATGTTTTAATCAATTACTACTACTAATAATATACTATTAACAACTACAGTATATTCTTATAGTACGCATTTGATATTTTTATGTCTCGATGTTGACATGTCGGCTTCGTCTTATTCTTTCTAGCTCTTTCTTCTTCCCCAATTTTATTAAATATATATTTGCTTCTTTTATATACTCCGTCATTCTTTTTTGCTTTCCCGAACATATATCACCATCTACTATATTCCAATTCGGAATTGGTTTTTTTTACTACTACTAGTTTCATGAAAATTGTTGGATTTCCAAAATAAAATACACTAGTACCAACAATTGTTCTTTCGCATGACAAAAAAAAGAAGATATTTTTGTGGCTATGCACCGACCTCCGCCTTTTGAAAATTCAATCGAAAACCCCTAATTCCGAAATCCCCAATTAACCCTCGCCCTCGCCCCCACCCCCAACCCCACCTTCATCACCTTCTTCCCCCTTGGCTTCGATTTCTACCTGCACAGTGCACACTCTCTCTCCCTCTCCCTCTCCCTCTCACAGACATTTGTAGGTCTCGAACTACTTTTTTCTCCAGGTAATTCATCCATCTTTGCTTCTCCCTCTCTCCTTCTCATATATTTTTCTGCGATATCGGTTTAGATTGTTTTGTTGAAATTTTCGGATCCGCTTGTTCTAATTATGTTTTTCGGGGTTTCGAATTTCGGTGCTCTACTTTTTCGTGGTTTAATTCGGTTTAGGCATTGAACATCTGCTTCTGCTGTAATTGAACTGTTGCGTGAGTAGATGCTTTCGAAGTGCCTTGTTATTGATGTCTGTTCAAACCTCAATGCTGTACCAAGTTTATTTTTGTAATACTGCATTTCTAGTCTTCTTTCTGATAATGTGACTTCCCAAAGAATTTCCTCATTTCCGATTTTTCGATCCCCGGACATCATCATATCACTTCCCAAAGTCTCTTAAATCCGGTAATTTGATTTGAAGCAATCGAAAAACTGCCTAAACCACCCTGTGATCACCCCACCCCTAGATGTGATGTGAATCAAAAGACTGTTATCCATCCCATGTATTGCAATGCGAGAGAGCATGGATGGTTTTGTGCCTATTTAATCCTTTCCGTTTAATTTAATCCACAGTTGCAATTAGCTTTCCCTTATATAGTTTCTCTGTGTGAGTCGTGTACTCTTGAGATATTGATGGATTGTCAGCCAGGCTGCCTTTTTGGAAAGTGGAAACTTTTACTTGTTCACTCATCTTATTTTTTCTGGGCTACATGAGAGACGGCTTGAAAGCATATTGTTATGTTTGCTATTTTTGTGTATATGAATGAGGGGCAATATATTTCTAAGTGTGTTTGATAATATTTTTGTGTCTCCATGTGTGTTTTCTTTGTTGTCTTTGTTTCATAGTTAAGGAAAATGACTGTTTCTTGTTCTTGCCTTCTTTTTTCTGATTAAGTGAATAGTTTGTTTGCACTTGGAGTTGCAGGTATATATAAATCTTGCTGCCGTGAGGCCATAAATCCATAAACCATGAAATTAACCACTCTATATCGGCTTTCTCGTAGCCACCAGATTGTGTGTGGAAAAAGCAAAACCAACCTCTTTCAGTACCGCTGTTTTCAACCCGACTTTGTTCCTAGAGATCCCGAAGCCAAGCCCAAGAAATACAAATACCCTGCTGTCTATGAACCATATGGACCTAGACCACCGCTCTCAGACAAAATCCTTCGTATTGCTGAAAAAATTGCCTCCCTGCCTGTTGAAGAGCGCCAGCATATGCTTCGAACTCTACATGCCGAGGTAAGCTATCCCAAGTTGGTACTTGCAGTTGAAGGAATGGACGGGGGCGCCCAGGGTGGTGAATCGAAGGCCGAAGAGAAAAAGGCAGAGAAGACCACATTTGATGTCAAGTTAGAGAAATTCGAAAAAGATGCAAAACTGAAAGTGATAAAAGAGATCCGTTCCTTTACAGATCTAGGACTGAAGGAAGCAAAAGATATGGTTGAAAAAGCACCTGTTATACTCAAGAAACAGGTAACGAAGGATGAGGCAAATAGCATTATAGAGAAAATCAAAGCGGTAGGTGGAGTTGCTGTGATGGAGTAGTGCTCTGTTCTATCTATTCTGAGGAAGTTAAGGATTAATGAATTTATCTCACAACTCTAATTTCTTTGTTTTTTTTTTATTAGAGATGACAGAAATAATTTGTTCGACTCTCTAGAGATTGGATGATATGATATCTACTTATTTTGAGTTCAGTACTAAAGGAGTCCGACCCAATTTACCAATTCTTTTCCCACATAAATTTATATTGATTGTTGAATTAGAAGACATTAGCTAAAGTTGAATTCTGCCTTAAACCTCAATGTTGTACATTGAAGACGACTTGACCTGCAAGAACTTGGCTACCGTGTTTAACCCCGACATACCTCATTAATAGCTAATTGTCTTATTAATTTATGCAAATTATAACCTGTACGCTCATCGTGCTTGTTTCTAGGATCGGACATTTCTAACGAGTAAAACCGGAATTCTGTAAATACCATGGACAACTGGTTGAAGCAAATAACCTTTTTACAAACTTATTGTACACAACAAATTAGCATTAGAAAACTATGAAAACCTTTTTTACAATCATCCAAAAAAATAAGATAACATGCCAGGCAAGATAAAGTAAATAAAAAGTGAGCAGAACCCAAACCAACTAGCACTACCACTCCACAACCAAAAACTCTTCTCCTACTTACCACTTACAAAGGCTAACAACTACTCAATTTTCTTTAGTTCAAACTGGACCAAATCCTTCTGAATGTCACAAGTTATCCCTCGAAGATTCATCATTGTCGATTCCTTGAGATTTCTTAAGCTTGGCCACAAGTATCCACATATTTGCGAGTTCATTCTCTAGGTAGGCTTCTCTCTGTTTGGATTCCTCAACTTTCCTCTGCAATTCAACTTCATGTCGATCTTTTTCAGCAAGTTCAGCTTCCAGTAAATGCTCTCTTTCACGACTAATGGCCAAGTCTCTCTTGATCTCTGAATTCAAGACAGCTGGCTCCGGTTTTTTGGCATAACTATCTTTCCTACCATTCCTAGTTGGAATGGCAGTACGTCGCTGAGCTGGCGCCTTCTTTTGTGCTTCCAGCTCAGCAGCTAATCTTCCATTTTGGTTCATTAGCTTTGCAACTTCTTCAGAGAGTGCCTTCAGTTCGACTGCTGCAGCTGATGCTAATCCTTTAGCATAAGAACTCTCCTCAGCGAGTTTCTTGTTGCGTTGCTCTAACTCCTCCTTTGACTCGGTTAATTCAGCTAATTTCTTTGTTAGTTCTTCAATGTCACTTGCCTAAGAGGTATGGAAAAAGAATAAGATATGCATGGATAATCTTATATTGTATGCAAACTTTCGCTCAGTTTAATGAGCTAATTCCTTCATACTTCTTCCCTATGAGGTGTTAGAAAAGCACAAGTTAGCTTAAAATAACCTATATCATATGCCACGACATAAGGTAACATGCATAAGATAATATTAGCTTGCTCAAACTCTCCTTCCCTTTATAAATTTCCTCAAAATTTTGAACTTTAGTCAATAATAAAGAGTTAAAGCTCCATCAGGCTGTGTGGGAATCACCTATTATTTTAAGATCTGCTGTGTTTCCAGTTTACTTCAGTCAACTGTACCATCGTTTTCACAAAATAGCAATCTCATGCAAAATTTCTGCTAAACCATAATTCTGAGAAACTAGCAGATTCAGATAAAGGGAAACAAAGAATGGAACCTGAGCTTGTGGAACCATGTCATCCTTGAGCACTGAATTATCTTTACGAATTTGAAACCCCATATGCAGGGTTGCACTTTCAGACAATCCTTGCAAATGACTGGTCAATGGGATGAAGTTGCTCAGTTCAACAGCATCAGACAGCTGTTGCCTCAATGAGCCAATTGCCTCTTTCAACTCCTCACACTCAGCAATCTTATTGAAAAGAAGAAAACTGTTATTCTAATTTCATCAAATGATAAAAGTCTTATCTTATAAATATGACTAGGCCAACATGGCACCTTTTGGTTTAGCTGATCCTGGATTATCCGATTATCCGCAGTTTTGACCTGGAAACAAGTAAGTTCAATAAAAATGACTGCAGTCAGGCAGTGAGAATTGATGATAAAAAACGACAAAACACTTTATGATCTTATTCCCAAGCTAAAATTAAAAGAGGATGTTGATTAGTTCAGTTAGATATGATGACATCCCCATATTCTTGACACTGTGGGAGATAGTTGGGGTTCACATGACAAATAAATTACCTCAAGTTCAAGTGCTTTCTCATTTAGCTGTGCCATTAAATCAGTTAATGACTGCAGTAAGAAACAATAGTTACTAAGCAGACGAGTCAAAACACTATGACTTGATTAAAATTTGATAACATCTTAAGTTACCTGTGATTCCTCTTGTTTGTCCTTATCACCATGGGGCATAATGGATTCATCTATTTGATTCTGCACTGAAGCTATCAGATTGTTTTTTTGGAGAATTTCTTCTTTTAAATTCATAATCTCCACCTGACATAAAAAATACAAAAACCTGTACTTCAGGATGAATATCCAAGGAGAATTTTGAACATAAAGAATACAGGTTAAAGCAAGTTACATGGAGATGTTCATTCTTAGGATTTTGAGCAGCCTCCTCTGATAATCGTTTTACGGCACTCATGTACAGAGCCACTTCACCTGACAAAATTTTGTGTTGCTCCCTCAGTAGGTCAATTTCATCCATAGTCTTTCTACTCCCCTGATATGAAGTTAGAATGACAAAGAGGTAAAGTTACTGAATGTTTCATTAGATAAACGATTCTTACTATAAAATGAAGAGGAAGTTTGCAAATAAAATAAGTTAGATTTCAGAAGAACAAACAAGTGTTCTGTATAACAGTACCGGTGAAGTCTCTTGCCCCAGATAATTATCATCCGGTTCAAACAGTTCTTTAATATGCTTCATGTCAGACAAGTGGTCCGCTGGAGTATTATCTGAGAGTAAAGAATGTGAATGTCTTGCTTCCATGTGACTATTCGTGCTATCAGCTTGAGGGGTTGACGGACTACTTGTTGACTTGACACCACTTGACTTGTCGCTAGAGCTTGCCAAGGCTCCTATGCCACTATCACGTTTCTGGTGACCCAAATATACAAAGCGAAGTCAGCAACTCAGTCATGAAGGAACATTTAGTAGTAGCAAATGGCATCTTGCATACCCGAGGCTTTAACCAACTCAGTAATCCAGTCTTCTTGGTCCTTCTCTCTTCTCTGAATTTGTCGTCCACAATCTCAGCGCTACCATCAAGAGAAACATACACGTCCGTGTTTTCATCTTCCAGAACAATATCACGTCGTCTATGTGGAAGATAAGCAAGCTGTCACATCAACAAACAAAAAAAAGAACAACTTATCATGAAATGACATATGGTAAGAGTCTAATTGCCCGCCACAATCCCAGATGATGGGTAGATAGGAATTTGGAAGCTACAGAAAACCTCTTCTTCTCCAAAGGAATGTCTTCTCCTTGGTCCTCCACGTTGAGGAAATTTTGGGGATTGGGAAGTTTTGGTAGATACAAGAATCAGTTTTGTCAGCCTTTGTATTCTGCTCAATAATGCAGCTTTAGCTTCTTCTTCTTGTTCCAGTCTTGACTGTAGTCGCACTTGACCATCTTCCAGCTTTAGGAGTCAGACCACCACAAAATTTAGTCACCGGTCAATAAAACAAAAGCTTACTCCATACATTCATAAGCATCGCCAGATCAATCTAGGGCATAGAGAATCACCTTCTGTTTCAGAAGCAGAATATCACCATCTGCACTGTCTTTCATTTTCGGAACTGTTATGCCTCTTTTCAATTGTTCCAATTCTTCCTTTAAACAGCGAATTTCATTTTGGTACTTTTTTATTAATGATTTCTCATCAATTATCTGCACATTCACAGGTTTGCATCAATGGAACAAATTAAGAAGGGTGTTGCACTGTGCTAAGTTACTAACCATACCTTGTTTTGCGCTGCTTGAATTTCAACGTGTTTTGCTCGATGCGCAAACTTCAATGTGTTGTGTGTCTCCTCAGAATTGCTTGATGAGGGAGTAATAGTGCAAATCAGCTGAATCGAACATGTTAAAAAAAGAATATTTATTTCTTCTGACATAACCAATTTATAAGATATCACATGATTAATTTAGCAAAGCTAAGCAATCCAGCAGATAATACCAAAATTAGAACCACATTCCAGAAGACATATCTACAGCCAGCATCATCAAGATAGATAAAACAAGCACATCCATTTATATCAGAAAATCAGAAATGCAAGCTTGAACTCTTACAGATACACGTCCATGGCCACTGAGTGAGGACTGAAGAAGCCTCGTCAATTTGGAGTCCCTATAAGGTACATGCGTAGATTTCCGGTCCGTTAATTTTGAAATAACCTATTGCAACCACAGATGACATCATCACTACCAAACATTACAGATAAATCAGAAGGGATTAAAGCTGGAAAGGGCATTTTATAAATAACTGGAAAATAAACACAAAAACACCAATCACCAGAATGAAATCAAGGTATAGTGTTTCCCTATAATAAATAATTGGGAATAAAAGACATTCTAGATGCATATCTTGACCCCATTTGTATGTCGGGGTGTGTTTAGTAGCAGTTGGTGTGAGGAAGAGTGGGCTGTTTAATTGATAAGTTTTGTTGAGTAGCTAATGTAAAGAACAATCACAAAGATCTAGCACTCACAGTTCCAAGAGTTAAAAGGCTCTTATTTATGTATGAACCCTCTTTTCTACGCAAGCCTGTTGTTTCAGCCTTTGAGCTCTCAGAACCAGCCAAATCAATCAGGTTCTGCAAGTACATTTTAAAGAGAAGAGTTACTTACACAGCCAATACCATCAAGGCGAAGAACAACTCTATAAATCTTCGTACAGTCATTTTCGGGAAAGTAAGAAGGAAAAATAAGTACCAGTTGTGACAAGTTAACAGCGTCGCCTTCTAAGTTTTCACCATAAGGGCTACTCTCCACCGTCTGTAAAGCAAACAGATATACCACAGTGCCATTAGAATCAAGGAACTGATGAAACTAAAAGAACACTGAAATTTGCAGTAAAAACTTTTCAGGTCAGCAAATAATTAAATACCAGTGTAAAGATTGTATGACTTCTACTGCTTTGCAAATTGAAGTTTGTTGAACCCACATGTCTGTGCTCTGCAATATATAACAAGAACCACACATTTTTGACATAATGGAACTTTGATAAAATAAAATAATTGCCACGTAACTTAATTAATAAATGAATCTTTCGACTTTTGCAATCAAGATCATGATATTAGTATCAGATAATCTTCACTAATGACAGATAAAGAAGGTCAAGGGCATCATAATAAGAACTAAGAAAACAATAAAGTCATACAGTCAAACCAGTCTTGAGTTAAAAACTTAAAACAGTATGCCACAAAAAGCAGAGGATCACTGCATCTTTAGCATAAAATAACAACTAGTGAACCTCACAAGTAAAATGAAATACCAGAAAGATGCATTCACCAATGAAATGCAAAACTAGTTGAACAAATTCTTTAAAAAAAAAAAAAATTGAAATAGAGCATACGCTATGCCACATCAAAGATGGCAAAGTGTTACCTTCTCCTGCTGCAATAAGGGAGAGAGCATGTGCTGGGGATAATACAACTTCCTCCTTGACTCCTTCAACGAAGGTTCCCTACAACCAATTAGGCAAAGTCAAAACAACTTAGTAAACTCCAAAATCAGTAGACAGAAATCATGAATTGATATATTTGTGCAAACATGAAATCTACATGACAAAAAATGGCCTAGTTATAATAGGATCATTGATCTTTGGACAAACTACTGAGATGGTATATTATGACCTGGGTCATCAAATTAGGTTTTTCTTGATAGGAAAAGTAGATAACTTCACTAAAATGTCTAAAATAGTATCACAGGCTTAATATATCAGAAAGGGAGTGAAAGAAATTACAGAACATAACTCCTCGATTATACTAAAGGAGATATCCAAATAAAACGTCAAATGAAAATATCACCTGAGCGTCTTCTCTAATTCTCAAATTATGTCCAGCTGGGTTCAGCAAATCATTGACAACCTGATAATATGAAGGTATTAGATAGCACCCAAGGCAGTTGCCTATTTGATACTAAAGATTTAAATTTTAAAAACTCACAACCACCACCCCTACACAAACACACACTAGTACAAAAAGTATCTGCTATGAGAAAAGTATGGCATCAGAAACATAAAAGTGTAAATGTGACTAACTACACTACAGAAGAAAGTCTGGAAGATATTTCTGTAGCAGTGAGGATTTTTGGAATGGAACCCAAAATCTCACATCCACAACACGGCTGACAGAAGCCCGGAAACAGAGGAACTGGTAACAGGAAACAGAGAAGATTCAACAACCAGAGTCAGCGCATATGGCAATTTTTTTTAAGGTTTTAGTTGGAATGCAGGAAACAGGAAAGATTGGGCAACCAGAGGCTGCACATATGGCAATGTTTTAGAAGGATAACCAGGGGTGCTATCGAAGAGAGATCATTAACCCATAATTCATATGATTTTTTGTTGAAGATAAGCCTGAGGCTTGGTGCTTAGCCATTCTAGATATTTATTTCATCATGAACCTATAAAGCTTAAGAGTTAAGATTGATGGAAATCAGACCTCATTGTAGATTTCCAAATAAGAAACACGAAGGAGAAATTCCCGAGTTGGAGTCTGCAGATGTCACAAGGCAAAACATAACCAATTACTTTGGAACATAATACTTGAAGTAACCAAGAAATAAGTGCATACAAGTAAGCGGAAGTACCTCTTGAATAATGCTAAATGCATCTTTTACAGCCAAAGGGATGATACCAGGAGACCTCTGATCACCCTATAGAATAACATTATCTAATTTCTTAGTTTCTGGAGAAAGTGGAGGGTATTCACATGAGAGCACCTGATGCAAATGATGGTACAATCTAAGTATGCCATGGAAGAAACAATCAGCTTATGGATGTATATAGTGCACTGTGAAAACAAATTGATTAGCATAGGCCAAATCCAACACAACAACAGCACTAGGCTAGAAAACCCTTCTCATATATTTATATCTATTATGCGTCCATCTCCATATTCCATGTAGGCATGTAGCAAATTCTTTAAACATATGATTCAATATCAAGTTATAGCTTGATTATTCATACAGGAAATCTGTTTTATGATTTCATTCTCAAGAAATGTAACCTAATACTATCAAGTTAAAACCTATGAGACAAGGAATCTGTAACTAGAAGGGGACCAAGAAAAAACATTTAGACCTTCCGAATTTAATTGCGACATGCTGAACTGTGAACGTACTAAAAGAAAGCAGAAGGAAAAGCACTTACATGCATGGTGTGAGTCTTTCCACTGCTAGTGACGCCATAAGCAAATATAGTACCTGTAATTGAAGAACATGATAATGGGTGAAAGAATGCTACTAGTAAGATAAGATCTCAACCAGGTGCAACAACATACCGTTGATTCCTTCCATTGCACCATTAACGACATGCTGTGCAGCAACATCATAGACATGCCTCGTTGTGGTTGTTGGACCAAATACTCGATCTGGAAATGGTTATGAAAATTTGAGGAAAATTAAAGTCTAATTCAGAATTGTTGATGATAAGAAACAAAGACTGCTTCAGTAATACATGAGGACTTCATGAGATGTTTGTTTCTAAGGAATAAAGAACAGATTGATTCACAAAACCATTAGCTGATTGAAGAAATTTAACGAATAATCAGATTTATTGAGGATAAAACAACATTATTTCTGTAGTATACTAGAATGCATGAGATATTTGTATCGACAGAATGAACAATTGAATGATTCACAAAATCATCAACAGATATAACATTAAACAACTCGATTGATTCAAACCACATTGACCTAAAATAATATTTCTTGTTCTACCATCAAGCTTAAAGGGCATCTCTTATGATTTAATGTTCCAGAACTATCAACGTGTATCATTCATTTTATCAGAAGCGCAGATTATTTTAATTCTTTGAACACTCTTTTCAATCTTATTTACACTTCACGTTTTTCTATTATATACTCTGAAGTATTTATTGCCGAGTTCATACTGTTCAAATAGAAATAAAACTGAATGAAGTCCCAACTGTTGGAAACTGAGTCCCAAATTGTATAATGATATAGAATTGAATGTTAGAAATTTAGAATAACTGAACTCTAAAACTTACCATATGCGTAAGCAATTGATGGGTCATGCTCATTCCTCACAATAGTTTCCCCATCCGCATACCATGCAATCTCCTCTCCTTGTCGTATTTCCCTCGGACTGCACAAGTAGAAACTCAAAAATTCACCAGAGCAAATCATATTTGAGAACGCAAAAATCACAAATATCGATTCATTTGTATACCTAAGCGGACGAAACCGCACCGTGACTGTAACATTCTCTTTACATCTCTCAACATCCACAACACTTTCGGAGTAAAAGTACTGAGGTTTACTTCGTGCAGAAGACGATGCTGGCGAACTCAGGCCGTCTATGGAAGGCTCTGGAAACTGACGAGATGATGACGTCGTCGATGACGTGGGAGAATTGTTACTGGCTAGAGCTCTTTGACTAGGTTTTTTCGGTTTCAATCCTTGTCTAAAAGCCATTATTTTACCTTTCAACAGGAAAAAAAAAATACATTTATATCAAATCAACACACTCATTCCTAAAGGATTTCAACCATCAAACCAGAAATAAAACTAAAGACAGAAATTTCCCCAAAGTTCGAGAAATAAACCCAGGTCGGACAATGTAGCTTCAGAAATTCAGCGGGAGAAATGTCAGAGTACCTAAAATAAATAACTCCTCTTCAGCTCAGCACAAAACATTCATTACTGTCAATTTATATACGAACGCACAATCCGAATTGAGAAAAAAATAAATAAATAGATATCCAGATCTTTTAAAGAATCGAATGAGTTGCTGCGGAAACATCATCATTATCGTTATCATCAATATTTACATACATTTCCATTACTGTCACTCTCTCCCCTCCGTGTGTGCGTGAGAGAGAGAACAAAAACAAAAACAAAAATAGAAATTTGATTTATAGCTTGCCTTGGAAGCGATGCCCTTTTATGAAAGGCAAGCATCTAACGCTGAAGCAGTTGAACTTCTGAGTCGAGTGGAAAAAGTATTTTATTGGAGAAGAGGGAATATCTAAAGGAAAAAATAAAAAAAGGCGTTGAATAAAATATGAAGATTAGGAAAACTATAGAGGGAGGGAGGGAGGGAGGAGGAGAGAGAGAGTGTAGTTTTGAGTTTTACCGAGAAAGGAGAGACAGTGCGTGACTGGGACTGCCGTGGCAGTTGTGCCTACAAATGTATTTATACCACGTATTAATAGTGTATAAATGTCCCTACTATCCTAGTATAAAATATTCATGCGGTGTTAATTGTGTCTTTATTTCACTTTAATTGCAAGTTTACGGCAAGAGTATCTTTTTTCTTTTAGCAATAAAATGAATTTAATAATACATTTTCAATAAATCCATGATGTCCTTCACAAAGTTTTTGACATATAATTCCTCCAAATTCAAACTATTACTAATAGATACCCAATCTAATTTATTTTCGAAAAGATGTATTTTTTAGCAGTATTAGCTAATTAATCCAAGCGAGAAAGTTTTAATATGTAAAAAAGAAAAGGCAGATAATTGAAAAAGGTAAAAGAAAAGAAAAGATTGAAGGAGAAAGGGGATAAAAAGCATACTGTACTGTATTTTTTTAGTGGGAAATTAAATTAAAAAAAAAAAATGCACGGTCAACTGGATTAAATACAACATGATCTACACGTAATCTTACATGGGGGCGCCATTTTTGGCAGCTACATCAGGATCACAAGAATATTGTGGAATATGGCCCAAACACTTTAGCCAACCAAAGCCTCACACGTGTCCAAATAAATTACTCCCTACTTCCATGTAATTCATTCAAGCCCAATTGACAGCCCCCGACTCCGAGTAAACTTATTTACAGTACATTTTTTACTAAGTATAAATTTGTTTTGATTTTCAAATAGTAGTAGTATATCATTTTAGTAGTACATAATTTATCATTAAATCACACTCATTGTTGCGACTGCGATTGATTAACATAGACAGATGCTCCATTAGTATAAAATAATTATAAGTTGCTGGTGGCTAATGTTGTGTCCCATTTTGGTAGATAGCTAATGATAAGTTAGGTGCTCTAATTATCACAGGGCCCATTTATTGAAACCCTGAGTCCAAAAATCCAAACAGAAGTAAAGAAAATGAATTAACAACTGCAAATCACAACCTGGCATGGTCCACCCTCTTGGAATAATATTACCATTATTTATTTATTTAAAATAATTACAGTAGTTCACATTTAGACTTTAGTAGTAGCTATAATACTGTAGTACGTATACTACTTGGGACACATCCGCAATTTTCACCAAACAATTGGACTAAAAAGTAGTGGCCTAGCCTGCCTAAAATTATACTAGCACTTTGTCACGTCCCATTCTGCCTTACAAGAAAAAGAAAGAATGCGTAGTTGGATTTATTTACTTTCATTATTTTTATTATGATAGAATCAGTTTGTCCTTTTAAAATCATTAAAAATCTTAATGTCTGTCTGTTGCACTTGCACTTGCAAGCAACATTTTGCATGAACTAAGATAGAGGTATTGGAAGTTACAAAAATACATACATAAGAGGTAACCGAATGTAGTCATAAAAGAACAATAGAGTTTCCATAATAATAATAAATAAATAAATAAAAATGGATGCCCGAAAGTACTAATACCAACTCCATGAAGTGAGAAAAGGCAAATAATGACAAAAGAACAAATAAATTAAAACGAGACCGTGCTCAAAAATATCAAACCTAACTGTCTCGAGGCTGATGTGAGTTTTCCATAATTTGGAATAGATTCTAAAGCATCCACGGACCTATTCAATTATTTTATACGCACTTGTAAGTTGTAACAATGTGCCAAATTAATAATGGAATCCAAAATGTGACAAAACTTATCACCAGACAAAGATACTGCAGTGCTGCTTACATGTATTCAAAAAAAAAAAAAAAAAATACTACTAAAACTCTTGACTAATGATTAATACTACAGTACTATTTCAGATATAATATACCGCAGTTGACTATGAAATGCGCAGCCCTACCCTGTGGCTGAATCAGCAATTCATAACCACTAGTATTCACTATATCTGGATTCCGAACAAAAAACGCAAGGACACATAAATGAAAAGGAATAATTCTCACGATAAATTAACCATCTTCTTTAATTATTTACTGCCATAATTTATTTATATTTTGTAAGTTCGTTGTGCAATAACAAAATAATATATACTATAAATTATTCCAGGACAGATAGTATATTATATATAGGAGTATATAGGACAGGACCATCGGAATGTTATCCACGTCATTGTCCACTCACCAACTTCCACAGATTCCCAACATATTAATAGTACTAAAAACCAAATAAACGTCTCAAGAAATCTAATTGGCGGAATTGACAATCTCCTAATTGGAAAAGGCATGAATTCAACCACATTTAGAACAGAGTATATATGTAAAGTATATACATGCATTTTTTTCCCTATGGATGTAATCAATAAATAAATAAATTATAAATGCTTCAACCGCATAATACCAATCATAACCACAATATCCCAAAAAAAGACACGGAGAAAACATAGTATACCTGCAGGGAGTTCTAATTCAGTTAAAAACTAAGAAAAATATCTAGTTAAAAGTCAAAACATTATCGGTAAAAAAGTACACAAGGAGCAGACTGTACTACTGGGAAGCATGCTCGTCTACAATTCTTCACTACCAGCATACTTTATCAATACAAAGCAGAGGTGGAGATGAAAAAACAAGAAGGAAAATAATTAATGTTTAGAACCTTTTAGCATCTTCCAAGACAGCCAAGGCGGAAATTTAGGAATTCAACTCAGCAACAAAGCGATGATATGTGATGTGGTCAGAGCTGGTCTTAAAGCCAGGAATGAAATCAGAAAAGAATCTGAGAACTGCAGCTAGATGTTGTGGATCTTTAGAAGCATATGCTGCTTCTAGAAACAAAGAGGGCCTTACTGTGTTGACCTGAAATCCACACAAGTTCATGCATCAAGGGGAAATGTATTTACATTGTGCGTTTCAGATTCTTAGCTTCCCGAAAAAAGAAAAAAAAAAAAAAAAAGAGAGCAAAAAATTCACTACACGAGACTTGGGGGTCAGATTCAGATTACACAAATAGCAATGCTAGAAGAGTTGGGGTATACAAGTGAAGGAAGTCTCAATATCAAAACACGCCACAAGCACATTATAAAAGTGTTGTACTATCAGGGAATATATACTTTTTCAGGCCTGAAAAAATGCTCGAACAGAAAGATGGTCGAATTCATTATCTAAATCATTTGTTTGAAAATTGAACACCGTGAATTCTTGCTATATATAAAAAAAAGGCTCATTTTCTTCAGGACAATAATATTTGTGAACAGATTAACAGAATTACCTTATTCTTCCTTGCATAGCGAAGAGCTTCAAGATAATAACCATCTTGTACAAGGAGTAAAACATAGTCATGATGCAGTGAAAGCTGTCTGAGGATATCAAGGCCCAGCTTCCTTATTTGTTGGTTCTGACGCCCAGATTCCAGCAGTTGCAAGGCTACTTCTTTAGAAGGCTCAATAATCTGCATTGTATTACATTCATCATGGGCCTTTATTTCAAATTAAAGTAAACCTCCCTTCCACTAATTGTCAAAAAATCATATTTTAGTAACTTCCCATATATACTCAAGAAAAATGTAACCTTGTTCATGATAAATAATCCAAGTTCAGCATAACACTCATCTCGGGCAAGGATTTGCACCAATAAGACATAGGTATTGGGATACACCTTCAATTTTTCCAAGCTACAACTGCAATGTATAGGGAAGGAAATCAAATAAGATAAATATACAAAAAAGGACACACATGCAAAGATCTTGTAATTTATCAAAGGCGCAGTTAATCCCATAGAAGTTACTCCTAATATTAATCAACGTGTAACATTCAAAGAAGTGATGAAAAAACTAATTGAACAATAACATAAGGATGATGCATTTTCCAAGAATACCTTCGAAGAAACTCAACAATGATAGCTGTCAAATAAGATCCATCTCCTGTCATCTCTTCCTCTATTGAAGCAAACACATGGCTGTAAAAATCTGCAGGTGAAGTTGCAGCTGAAGAAGTCACTTGGGACTGGTTCCTTTGAGAAGCATGATTTTGAGACTGGCCAGTTGGAAGATCCTCACTGCCTATCATATTAGACTCCAACAATTGCCCTCTTTCTGTTTTTCCAATGGATGGACCATCTGAATCTGAAGTTGCCACACTTTCAGGTACTTGATTGATGCTTCTAGACGTAGCTATTCCAGTGATTGACTCACCAGCAGCTGCACTAGGAGCATTCGATGGTGAAATTTCATCTGCTGCAATTCTCTTGTAATAGGTGCCTGTTTTGATAGCTTGTGAGTATGCTGTGAGTAAAACATCCAGAGCCCTGGCAACCATAGGGACAGGCTTCCTTTCCAAAATAATAGTACGGACAATAGCCAATGACAACTGTTTAGCCTGAAAATCCACAAAATGACAGGTCATTACATTGAAGTAAGATCCTATTGTAGCATTGCCAGAAAAATATTAACCTTTTCCGATTGAACTATGGAAATAATAGCCAAAAATCATTGCTCAAAAGTCAAAACATATTAGTCTACTGCAGAATAAAGAAATATCTATGGGATTGGTTGGGGTGGTTTCATATCAGAAATTTTTCTGCTTCAATCTCAACAGCCAATAATTAAATTAGAAGACATTGAGAACAGCAATCACAAGTCTTTGTCGAAGCATATATATGTACAGGCTGGCAATGAATATAAATGACTGTACTCTAACCTTCTCTGCTTCCAGTTTCCTTCTTTGTAAGAATTCAAGAATAAGCTGAACTTCTGAGCTACTAGCTGAAATTCCCTGCACAAGATCAAAGATAGATGTAATCAAACAAAAGACATGAAAAATAACAATAATCTACATGATGCTATGCGCTACCAAACTTGCCTCCAAATCCAAACTGATTTTCCACAAGGACCCATTAGATACATCAAGTACAAGATCAGGTACAAGAAATTTCCACTGATCTCCATAAATAGTTTCTTCAGTGTCACCCAAATTCTTGGACTCTGAAGCCCCAGAAGTTATGCTAGCAGTGACATTAGCTCTAGAAAATCCTCTCAAGACTAGTGGAAGTGGAGCAGAAATTGGTGCTTTTGAATCGGCAAATATGTCATATATAATGACAACCTTTGCTTCCGCTTGATGAACTAGTAAAACATTGTCAACCACATTCACAGCAATTCTATCCGAGTAAACTGGCAAAGAACCCTGAGATATGAAAAGAGAACATTACTGCAGAATATAAAGAAGAAAAACCCAAATCTAATTTACTTGTCCTACATAAGTTATACTGTTAAGAACTACAGATAAAGGACATTAGGAGACATTGGAGACTGATTTTTGCCAAGAGAAACTTTTTCCTATGATGGTCTTTAAAGAGCAAAAAAGAGGTAATAGTGCAATTAGATAGTCAAAAATCCATTACAACAAGCATAGTTAAGCAGAGTATCTTTAAGTTGTTCTTTGTAAGAGAAATCAATTTTGTGCATATCAAGCTTCCATTTATACTCCACACCATATATCAGACGCAAATAAAGACAATAATTGGATGCAAAATCAGGCTCTAGCCATCTTTTAGGCTGTTAATACGTGTATACTAGTAAAGTAACAGAGGTCTGAGGAGAAATGAGAAAAAGATGTGCCTGTTGTACTACAGCATCTCTGTAGAACCTATATGAGTGAAGTAGCATAGCAACTCTATCAAACTGCAGGCAGTAAATCCTGCCATACCTGTAAATCAAGGAAATTTATTAATACCAGGATGTAAAATCTTAAATCCACCTCTAGTAAGGTAAAAGTTATAACATACACAGTGATAATATGGACGTCTTCAGCAGCAAGAACAGGCTTACTATTTGCCTCAGCTTTGGCCATCACCATCTCGAACTTCGGTAAGCGAATTACTCCTACGGATGACAGCTAAATAGGAAAATTGCACATTTGTCACAACAAAGATAAGTATGATCCATTAAATAAACCTTAAGCAACTACTGTTGTTCGATGAAGGGATAACTCTAACACACTGTCAATTTAACTACCGAGATTAGATAGTACTCTTTCATATGCACCGTATTATTGACTTCCTAATAATCTGTTTAAGATCACTTTCCACAAAAATAAATGAAGTATGAAAGATGTCAAATGAAGGTGAGCACTTCCTACCTGAAAACCAGTGAAATTTTTGCATTGCGGTCCTGACGCAAGCAGCACCATCCTGCTTTCATGGGTGTATGTATACCAAGTAATGCTCAGTTTCTTGGTCTGGACTAACTGGAGGCTCCGGGATTCAGTACCATATGAGTACAACTCCAGCCCACTGCAGTCACATATTGCTTTAAGCAACTGAAATACAGTCACGATACATATATAGGTCTCATATGCATTCTTGCACCAAGATACATAACATCATCACAACAGGAACACATAAGAGAACACAGACATGAAAAATCCACTTATAAGGTATATAATGCTCTGTGTCCAAAGTCACTCAATACAACATTACCATGTGTCAGCAAAGCAGAGCTGACATCGGATACAATTATTTTTTAGATGGCAATGCCAGAAAACAAGGTCATATATGTAATGGTGACATGATCAAGATAGTTACAGGAAATGAGCATGAGACTAAGAGAACTCTGACAGATGAACAGCTTCCCACGCTGATTATCCACAAGCACATACACAGCACACACAGACTTCCTATTGGAATATAATTAGGCTTACGGGATCTCTTTTACGGCAATACAGAAACAACAGTGGTCTGAGAGGATTTAAGTAGTTACCTGGATTTCACAAACACAATATCACAGGTCGGACAATCTGTCCAAAAGAATCCCAGAATGCTTTCTGACTCAGTCCTACACTTTTGACTAAATGTATCTCCAGTCTCTTTGTTCCAGATTTGGATCTCATGAATTGATCGCTGGATAGCTAAAAGCTTGAGATCTAACGAATATCGGATAGAAAGAACTGGCCCTTCGCTTATTGGATCAGATGAGGGAGCAGCATAAGGATTATATGTAGCAATTTTCCATGAAAATACCTACACATGGCATAACATTTAGCTGAAGCCAATATATCCGAACCCTACATTCATCCTGTTCTCAAATTATTACCTGATTCGGGGTCAGCGAGAGAATCAGTTTATTCCCATCATCATAAAACAAACTCCTTGATCCAGGGACATGACATCTTAGAGGCGGGTATTGAATATAAACATGTGAGAGTGCATTAGATCCACTTAAGTAAGAATGAGCAGATGAAGATGCTTCTCCAATCATCTTATTTAAGTTTTCTCCCTTGATTAGACTGCTATAACGTGAATTTGTCACCCTACATAAGTCGGACCAAAAAACACCTGGTGCGGTGAGAAGAGAGATAATGAGTGAATGTGAGAGATAGAGGATCCAAATAGATGTCATACATAACAAGAATATCAATAAGTGAAAGGTAACATATTCTAGACTAAGCTTACAAAGACAATTGAGGACTTAATCACTCGCTCCATATGTCATATTAAGTCAAATCTTCCCTCGGAGCTGAAGCAAAAACAACAAATCCCCGTACGTGCATCAGAAATATGAGAGATAAACACGTCCCAAGGAAAGAAATGGAGATCTAAACTAGGCATACCGTATTCTGCATGCAATTCTTCAACACAATAAATTCTTTTAAGCACATGTCTTTTTCAACTTGTGGAACCCTTGATGAAACACAGCTACCGTATAGTTTGGCCTAAACAAATGTAGATATGCTTATCTTCTTGGTAGATATGGTACTTCTAAAAATTTAATAACATCGTACTTGTCATCAGAAGAAGGATCGGTGTATTTCACATCACACAAGCAGCAAAAAGATCAAAATCTGGCAATGCAACATGCTTCATCATATAATAGTCTTCAGTACACATAGTCAGTCCAGTGCTTGGAAAAATCCTAGATACTATACCACGAGGAGCTTGAACAAATCAAATGCAAGCAATGAAATCCTATTTGCAGCACATAAGCCAAACTATTTTCAAGCGATCACCGAAAATGCATTTTAATTCTCCAATCAAACTTTGAAATCTGGCAATTATGCATAAGCCCATAACCTGGTTCCGCTCTAACTTATCCCAACACGAATATAAGGAATTTTTTTTTACCAATATTCTCCTTATGAGTAAAAGGCATAAAAATGTCGACCGAAACAAACCTGAGCTGAACAACTGACCAAAACCCGCTTCAGTAAAGACGTCGTAGCATAATTCTTATCCTTCATCGCTGAAATTTAAACACCACAACAACAATGAAATCTGTAATCCATTACAATATATCAAATTGAAAAGAAAAAAAATAGTTTAAAAATACGAGTGTGTATAGAAATTTGAATGGACCTCGAATATTCGACCATCCCACTCATAAAACTGCGGTGAAATCTTAAGAATTGCAATGGGGGTTTTCAGGTGCGATACTCTTCAACAGCTCACCTAACCGCTTGAACGACACGTTTATGATTATAACGTTTCTGAGAATTGATGGATTGGGCCTATCTACTTCAACTTGGGCTCAACAGTTCACCTAGTGTAGCTTTTGTGAAGCCCAATCCTACTTGAACTTGGGCCTAAAAGTGGCCCGTACACGAGTAGCTTAATTTTGTTTAATAAAATAGTTTAGCATTTCAAACTCGTTAGTTTAATAAAATAACCTTGTAACAGTTGAATAGTTTTATTAGATTAGGACTTTGTATACTACGTAAAGAAACAAATCTGAAGATCCCTACAGCCTTCCATTCATTTTCAGGAAAAAAAAAAATGGGAAAATTAAAATGAAATAAGAAAACAAGAGTTGGTTCCCAAAAAATGGGGGACTTGTTTAAAAAAGAATAATTGGAAGCAGAAACCTTGAGTTAACAGAATCCTAGGTTGGCCATAATTAGTTAGTACTTGTCTCTAATATATTGTACTATCTGATTAGCCACATTACATACATTACTATTATTTATTACTATTCATCAATACAAACACTTGAATCACAAACAACGTATCGCAATCTGTGATGGTTGCCATCACTTTTTCACTTGGCTGCACAACCCAACATGGGTCCCTAGCTATTTAATTAAAACCTTCATACAAGAAATTAAAACCAAAAAAACTCACATTTTTTATAGTGTACTTTTTTCTGTGGAGTTAAGAGCAATAGGATGAGATAGGATCCCTTAAGGTATCAATTAAAGGAAAATATTTATTGATAATTACTTAATTTTTGAATCCCTATATTCCTTCGGGTGCTCAAGAAACACAAGTTTTTAAATTTGAAGAATAGATATGAGTATTATAATGCATGTATATGGTTCTTAAGGGACCACTTGGAAATAAAGCAGGAAAAGGCATGGAATGGGCTCTCTCTCTCTCCTTTTCTTTCTTCCTCCTCTTCTTTTTTTTTTCTTTTTTTTTTTTTTGTTTTTTAATCTCTAGCTTGAAACCTGAAACTGACTTAAGTAATTGCCGAAAATGCTGAAAATGTCATGTCACAATGTCAGAGTGTCAGCTGATAAGGAAGGGGCAGAAATGATTGCAAAAGCTGGGTTTCCACTTGTGGTAGTAAAAAGGTAACTGATATGGTAAACTTTTTTCATTTTCGATTAATATTTTAATTGTAACTAGTCTTTGTTTTGAATATAGTACTAGTATGATGTCTTCACCGGATTTGAATTCCCTTCACTTCTCTTTACTATGGATTATTGTTTCTTTAATAATAATAATAATAATAATAATAATAACAAATAATGAAATGAGTCACAAGTCACAACCAGTGATCCGTACAGGTAAAATATAAACATTGTCATATATGGTAAAAAAGTATGAAATCCTTTGTAGATCTATGGAAAATGATATTTCACGGAATTCTCCACTAAAACCATTGAATTAGTAGGTTCCACCATCTGGAAATGTACTTGCAATATTAATTCATTGCCTCACATTCAACCCCTCATCTACCTATACCATTCTGATGAATGCGCATTAATATTACATGCATATACTAAACGTGGTTAATTTAATTTCCATTTTTATTCTAAAACAAAATACTCCATCTTTACCCACCAACTGGCCTTATTAATTCGTTTCTGGTCCTCTAACTTTAAAGATTTCATATGTGGTCCCTCTACCTTCGAATTCTTTGGTTCAAAATTACAATTAATGTGTCCCAACTAATTAAAATGACATTACATTTTACTGAGTTGAGGGCAACACAGTCAAGGTGAAAATTAGTCCAAACTATAGTGAAAATCAAGCAAATTATATATACATATGATTACATCGAGGACTAAAACTCAATTTTATAGATTTGGAGGACTAAAACCGGACATTGCCAGAAATTAGAGGACCTACATAAAATTAAAGTGTCAGTATTATATTATTACCCAACACAAAAAAAAAAAAAAAAAAAAAAACTAGCATTAGTCAGATATTTAGTCATGCAATATTTAAAAAATCAATTATTGAAAATAATTAATTTATAGTATTATTTTTGTATTTATTTTGGTATAAAGTTAATACTCCCTCCATTTCGCTTAACTTGGCTCAAAACTTTTTGGCTTGTGCTGGCACGGTTTTCCACGCTTCTTGATGATGGGTTTTAAAATGGATTTTTGAAGAATTATTTTTTTTACGGGATACTACGACAGTCGTAGTATCCCGTAAAAAAATAATTCTTCAAAAATCCATTTTAAAACCCATCATCAAGAAGCGTGGAAAAGCGTGCCAGAAAAGTCACTATTCAAATGAGCCAAGTTAAGCGAAATGGAGGGAGTATGTTTTTTTGGCAGGATGGTTAATGTAACATCTGGAAAGAGATGCCTCTAGTGGTCCAATTAATGTCAGTTTTCAGACAACAATTGATGGATCAATGCCCATCTATATTTTATGGAGAGTTCAATGTAATGCACCATTATTTGTAGATGCAAACATTCCTATTTCTTTTCTTTTTTTTATATTTTTAATTCAAAGCTAAATATTCTGGATTTAATTATATACCCTTTCAAAAGATAGGCAGAATCTTGTGGGCTCCAATTGTTCATGTTGTATTTTCTCCATTTTCTTACATATTCTTGCGCCTTGGTTTTATTAACAAAAATATCTTGTCCTAATTCACAAAAACTAGAATTGGCTTATTTGCATGTTAATGTGAAAGCAGCAGTGCATGTGATGTATCAGTCTTAATCCAACATCTATGTCCATATGTAGGGAAGGATATTAAAATTTTTATTAGGGTTAAGATTTCATCTTATTTAATTTAATTACAGTTTTATTTTTTGATCGGAGAAAAACTTTCATTAATAACAAGAAAATTGGTACAAGAAGTACCGAGCAGGCAAGCAAGCAGACTGCTAACGACCTCGTCGCTCACCCTGAGTAACTAATGTACGGATCGAATTTAATTTAATTACAGTTGAACACAGAAACACAACAAATTAGGTTATATAGTCAATAAATGGATGAAAATATATATATAATTATATATATTTTTAATAGATTTATATATAGTTTTAGATCATGTGATGCTCACTATATACAAGCACTAATTAATTACTATACTACAAAATTGATAGTCCATGCATATATAATATATATAATTAAGGAATGCGGTCGAGATAAGATTCACGCAGAGATTAAAAAAAAAAGAAGAAGAAGAAGACAAATAAGTATTAGTATTAGTTATTAACTAGTTTGTATCCCGTCGAAATTCGACGGATATCACTAATCACTTTATAATATATTTTATAAATAAAATGTTAAATAATATACTTTCTTTACAAAAATTTGATAATAATAAGTATTGATACATACTAAAATAATTTTTAAAAATTATTGGCCAACATGTCACCTCAAAAATTAGTTTTGTGTCTAATATATTGTGAAATATTTTAACCTTATTGGTCAATGGCTACCTCAAAATTGATTTTGTGTCTAGTTAATCGTCAAGTGTCTTAAATCAAAAAATATATTCTTTGTTATAAAAATTTGACAAACATATTTCAAATACTAATTGGTTAACGGGTCACCTCAGAATTCTCATTTTGAGTCAATAATTAAAAACTTGACAATCATAGTTATCTACACATACTAAAAAAAAATTAAAAACCTTATTCGTCAATAGGTCACCTCAAAATCGATTTTGCGTCTAGCTTAATATATTATCAAGTGTCTTAAATTAAAAATATATTTTTTGTTACAAAAATTTAAAAATCATATTTCAAAAACTTATTGGTGGGCCACCTCAGAATGCCCATTTTGTGTCAATAAAAATTTGGCAATCATAGTTATCTACACATACTAAAAGAAAAATTAAAAAAACTTATTGGCCAATGGGTCATCTCAAAATTGATTTTGTGTCTAACTAATTTATTGTCAAGTGTTTTAATTTTCCGATCATATTTATTCAAAATTTAATTTTTCAAGACGTTCGTCATACATATAATAGAAAAATAGATTTAGTAGTGATATTATTTTTCGGATAGTTTCGTTGATGCCTAGCTACTCGTTGTTTGGTTTAATCATTTAAAGACAATCTCATCATTTACTATAATAGAAAAATAGATTAATGAGAGTTATCATATTCATTTAAATTTTGAATGTTAAGGCGCCCGTTTAAACACATAATAGAAAAAGTGTTACCTCTCGAATTTAAATTTTGAATGTCAAAACTGATTTTGAATTTCGAAAGGGATAATTTTTTATATTTTTTTTAGTAATTATATTTAGTTTGATTGTCAAGTCGCTCGTTGTTTATTATGATAAGATAAAATAGATCAATGAGGGGTATAATTATTTGTGTGATAGTTGAATTCATTTGAAATTCTATGGTCTGAATATGAGGTCGTCTGTTATTCACTATAGTAAAATATTAGTAATTATATTTTTAAAGTAATATTTTTTAAGTAATTATATTTATTTCAAAAGTCTCCCGTTGTTTGAGTAATCATTTGAGTCAATGGTTTTGTTAATGGAGTACGAGATAAGAAGTGTGCAAATAAAAATAAAAAGAAAAAGAAAAATGTTAATTAGAGGTGGTCCAAAGAAGGCAAGTGAAGTACATATATACTACCTCCATCCCGCTATATTAGTCTCGTTTTGACTTTTGACTTTTCAGCACGTGTTTCCACCGAAATTTAGTACGGATTTTAAAATATCATTTTGAAGTATTTTTTTCTTTTACGGGATAGTGTCATAGTATCCCGTAAAAGAAAAAATACTTCAAAATTATATTTTAAAACCCGTACTAAATTTTGGTGGAAACGCGTGCCGAAAAATCAAAAGTCAAAGCGGAACTAATATAATGGTGAGGAAAGAAAAAGATGAAGAGAAGGGGGTCCCAGGAGAGGAGTTCCTCATACCCAACATCTTAATCTGTCCACCTTACTTGATAGAGAGACCATCTTCAGGAACAACTAGAGAGCGACTCTTCTTTTCTTTTCTTTTCTTTCTTATTTCCTCTCCCAATAATTAATAGATATATATAAATACATATTCTTTAATTTAAAGAGGGACTTCAAAATTCAAAATATTATTATATAATTAAACTCGTGATTTTTCTCACCATGTAAATGAAATAGGGTTTCCAAGAGCGCGACAGTTATGGTGCACGCTGTCACTGTGCGTTCCACATCTACAAAGTGAGAGAGCAAAGCAAACACCACAATCAGTCGATATCATTATCATATTAAACAAACTCTAACTCTATTTTTAAACTCTGCATCGATCATACTCGTCATACATACAATATACATGCATGCTGCTCCAAAATAATTATATATTGCTAAATAATTAATAAATATAAAATGTAATGGTCCCCCATAGCTTCTAGCTAGTGTCAGTGATTCTTGTAAATGGCATTAACAAAAGGAGCTCATACTGTTAATTTGGTGAGGAATTTTGCCATCAGAATCCGAGATGAGGTACCTAATTAATGATGACACGCAGCAGGAAAAGCTTATGTAGATTAAGAAGGGTTAGTTAAGGAGAAAAGAGAAGGATGAACAGTCATCAGCATTAATATTTTATTACGTACTCTCATCGTGTTCGTATTCACATTCATATTATTCTGCAGTAGAAGGAAATGAATTCTATAATAAAATCCTGCTGAATTAATACCTAACAATATGTGCATATTTACTAATAATTATTATGTTGCATAAATGTAGAGTAGCAGAAGTTGCAGAGGTGTTAATCTATAATGTGCAAGTAAGTGGTCTCTACCCTAAACATGAAGCTACTCATTCCAAGAGTCTCACTTTAACAGGAAAATTGAATGGACCACTTACATATATATAACATGTTCCCATCTATTTATATATATGTATCTATCCGTGTGTAATTAAAGAATGGTGACTATTTGCCTATAATTGCTAGAAATAGTTTCATGCTTCAGTATCCTGTTTCTCACGCTCAAGCATAAGTTGATGGTTTGCCCATGGAGGCAAATAAGGAAAAAAAACCATGTCAAGAAATTTCCTCAGACTACTCTGGTTGGGGTGCATGTGTGGAGAGAGAGAAAGTGTGTGTTTTGGAAATTAATGATACTAGTATTACTACCTCCAACACAAATTAGGACCACATGATTGTACAAAGGGCTAATTTTATTACACAAGAGCCATTAAGAAGTGGCATCAAGTACTTGTACCTGGTCCTCACTCTTTCAGAACTGCCCATGAATTCCTTTGTCCCTTCTCCCTCTTCTCTTCTGTAGACTGTAGCTAGCATAGCTATTTTGATTAATTAATCACATTTTCCACATTAATGCGCTCATCAATTATTGTCAATCAAATCTTGCAGCCTGACAACGAAGCGCAACTCAATTGGTAAGACGATTCCCCTCCAACCAAGAGGTTGGGGGTTCGAGTCATCTTAAGAGGGGAAATGAAGAATCATTATTGATCATCTTTTTTAAAAATAAAAAATAAAAAAATCTTGCAGCCTTTATCATAATTAAATACTGTACTTTATATAATTAAATAATTGCATCTACATATATAATTACACAGAAACCTAGCTACCTACGGACCCAAATCCCCTAGCACATAAACGAGTATAATATAGGAGTATACAACATGCACCGTATCAAACCAACTTAATTACTATGCTATACACGTTCCATATATATATATATTGAATGACATTGTAAACTTTTTCACCACCAGTATTTATGAAAAGAGATATATTGTTATCAAACAAACTATATATAGTATAGCTAACTACAAGCGCCTAATTAAAGTTCTATAAATAAGCGCAAATTCAAACCAAGATTTTAATTCTTCACCTATATATTTAAACATTAAATGGGGACCTCAACTCCATCAAAATTGAGGGTTTGCACCATATGTATGTATATTTAAACAGATTTATATCTAAAATCTAAACACTCCATATTATTAGACCCCACACACAGTTCCCCCCCCCCCAAACTACAAATCTTTTGGCTTAAACGTTTTGAAAAATAATTGCAAAACTAAGATCCGTATACCCCATATAAACAACAAAAATAAGAAAATGGGGACCTCATCTCCATCAAAATTGAGGGTTTACTCCGTTTATTTAAACCGATTTGTATATGAATACTCCATTTATTTAGGTCCCACGGCCTCTTCCAACACCCCATAGGCCCATATACAAGAAGAGCAACCTCCTGCTTATTTCCTCATTCTCTCTCTTTCTTTCTCTCTCTCTCTCTCTCTCTCTCTAGACTCAAGAAGGGCTAAGATTAACGTACCTCAATGGACAGGAATGAGAGAGAGACTCGCGATTTCATGAACGTCGAGTCTTTCTCTCAGCTACCCTTCATCCGACCTGCTCCGCCACCTAAAGAGAAGGGCAGCGCCACCGCTATTCGGCTTTTCGGCAAAGAATTCGGCAGCACCGTCACCAATATTGAGGACTCGGACGAGAGCCAAGCGGGAGTCGGAGGCGAGGCGGCAACAAGCAAGGACTTGAACAGTGAAAACACGGAGACGAGCAGTAGAAAATTCGAGTGCCATTACTGCTGCAGAAACTTCCCTACCTCGCAAGCTCTCGGCGGCCATCAGAATGCCCACAAGAGAGAGAGGCAGAACGCCAAACGCGCTCATTTGCAGTCGGTGATGGTGCATGGCGGCGCCATATCAGAGGATTATGGCGTCATGAGCTACAGTCGCCTCGGATCGGCTCTTCCACCGCCGTATCACTCTTGGAACGGCGGCGGAGGCTCCTACAGCGCTGCCACTAGATCGTACGGCAGCCATGGCTCGTATAATGCTCATCTCCCTCAGCCGATCAACGGCAGCCCTTTAGGGTTGTGGCGAATCCCAACACCTCAAAACCCTTCAACTTTTCCTCACGAGCGCGTTTCTGTACCTACACATAGACAGATTCCATTGCTGAATTCCAAGAATGAGCAGTTGATGAAGCCATTTTCAGCAATAAGTAGTGCTGCTCTTGGATCTCAGAACCGCTACCATATAGAATCAAATCAAGATCATGTGAGTTTGGATTTACGTCTCTGACTGATTTTTCTCTCCGGGAACATTTCTTTAATATTAAGGGACAAATTTTTAATTAGTTTCATTACACATATAGTAGTATTAATCAATCCTATGTTGTCTCAGGCTGCAGGCTATTGCTATATTGTATATTATACTATGTCAGTTTAATTCGGATCCAATTTACTTTCAAGAGAATTGCAAACCATCTAACCAAGAATCAACAACATTTGCATATATTTCTGCTCTTTACGTAAGAAATTCCCATATACATAAATTCCAGCCACCACTTGCTGTTAGTTGCTGGTAATGAACTGAACAGACTCCAAGTAGGCGTTTATATATTAATGGACATTAGACATTCTTCTTCATTCTTCTATTAGTGGGTCATCAGCAATTTTAAAAGCAATTAATTAAGAAGAGATATTTCTCTTTCGTGGATTATGCAGTTAGAAACCACTACTATAGTATCATCAATTATTTGTAGGATGGGAGCATATAGCAGCAATGAAGGCAAGAATCAATGTAGAGCAGCTGAGATGAATAAAGTGGGGATCATGCATCCAACTTTAATAATGATGTTAAGACACATCTAGTTGAAGACTTGAGTACCATCCAACTTTAAGTGATGATGTTAAGGCATATCTAGATGAAGATTTGAGAGAACCTTTTACCACTAGTCTAGTCCAATGGAAATGTGTCATTTTTGAGACCACTTACTTGTGGTCTCTTGATTTTTATGTTAAAGTAGGCCCCTGTCTGTCATGGTCAATGTCCTAGATATTCAAGTAGCTAGGAATGCTAGTTCCCCAACTATATACCCATTATAATTAGTAGCAGTGATAGTAAATAATTTCAATGAGAACATCAACAATTAATTTGCTTTCTCTATAGCTAATCATGTTGAGTGACACTGTTTAATTGGATGTAAATTGATGCCGAGACACGTGAGCGTTCCCGTTTTCCACATATATATCTTCAAATGAATTAAGAGCATATAAATCCCACAAACACATAGAGACAATTAAAATTTTACCGTCTGTAGTTTTGAGCCAAAAGTTGATCAAGATTCCTTTCTCCTCTAAATAGATACTTACCGATATCCAAAATAAAATAAATTATAAAAAAAAAATGCTTACAAATATATACATGGGGACATCCAGATGATAAGTCGTGGCTAAAATGGAGGTACTACTGCTTATGCATGTGATTCTGCAGTCGTATGCATTGACAAATCTGGTACTAATGTTGCTGCAAGCATGCATGTAATAAATTTCCAATCCACAGGAAAAAAATTCCGATTTTAGGATAGATGCAAGCATGGAATTAATTAGCATATGGGGGAGGTCGTGAAAATTTCAGAATTTAATTTTTTTGAAAGTACGTATACCTAATCATAATTTCTACCCAGATAAATGTTAATGTAATTCAATAATAGATTGGTATAAACGGCAAAATTAAGATGCAGCAAGTTTGAATGCTAAACTTAAATACATGAAGAACTTAATTAAAAGAAATAAAAGAAAAACTCAGGATACTTATATTTCATCAACATTCCCTTTACCTAAAATCTGAATCACCCAAAATTTCACAGTATATTTATTACATTCCACGCATGTTTAGAGAGAGGGCTGCAATCCTTCCGATCAATTAAAACATGCACATATTGTGTTAGCAATCTAGATTTTAGACACTAATCTTGGAAAAAAAAAATGAAAAAGAAAAAACTATGTTTGGCTAGATTTAGTTTTAAGCAAGTTTTCTCACATTCCATCTGCCCATAAGGTAAAAGAACAACACCGCATTTGCAAGAAAGGAAAAGTACATATCTAAATATCCTTTACTTTAAAGTATTTTCTAAAATACTACTCCAATATTGCACTTTTATTTGTAAAAAAAACTAAGACTTTTACTTTTACCAAAATCATAGGTGAGAACCCCTTCAACAAAGTGAAGTATTCCAAAGAAGAGCTTATTGGCAGGTAATTTTCCATCATTCCTTGTCAAGTAGTATATTTTTATTACCATCTTCTTGTCTCGTGTAAGCATAAACAGAAACTGACAGCAGTGGCAAGCAAAAGAAAATAATAGAGGAAAAGAATTAAAAGCAGGAATAGAAGAAGTATAGAAGTGTTACCAAATTGCTAGTGTGATAATGATAATACAAGCCAACTATCTCCAGGCCCACCAATTAAATTCCCTCTGGTGGGGGGATAATAGAGTATACCTACAGAAACAAATGTACAGAAAAAGTTGACTAATAAAGAAGCTCATAACAAAGACATATGATGAGCACACACATATGAAACTTAGGACCACAATGCCTCAATCACACAACCATGGAATTTAAGTAACATCGGTCCACAGCCCTATAAAGCTCACAGACGAGGTTGACAGTTTGAACAGTGCTCCCATGCTAAAGTGCGCAGGGGTAAGCATGAGCTTTTGGGAGGGGAGGGGAGGGAGGGAGGTGTTCATGCAATCAAGACAGACAATGTATACTAGCTGCTTTAGTATCAATCACAGATGATGCCACATGTATATATGCTAATATACATACATGTATAAGGATCCGAGAACGAGATATGCTCGTATATCTTATCAATACCTCAACCACACACCTGTCCTGGACCTGGTACCACCTGTATTGTCTCATATTCAGAGATCAGCATAAACCTACTTAGTAAATTAACTAGTGAACGCAATACTAGTAGTATTAGGTGATCACATTTACTAAATAATAAAAACTTGCTGGTAATACAATTATTGTATAAACTTACCCCATTAGATAAACAGGCACATATAAAACACGAAGGATACCACCAAACACAGCTTCCCCACCCTCACCAAGTATTTTAACTGCATACGTGAATGCATTCAACCAAGTCTTTTAACAGTATGCATCAAAGGTCTACTTCCTTAAATACAGAGTTCAAATGTATCATTTAGAGGAATTTCTCTCTCTTTCTGGTCTTTTTCTTCCTTTCTTACGAATAATTCTAAGATAGATAAGTAGTGGTTAAATTTGTCCGGCAGTGCAGATTACTCTCTTCCTAAAATTACGCATTGGATCCGGCATGAAAGCAAATGTAACAGGAATTAATAGCATGTCCTATGCATTCTTTAAATGCAACAGTCAGAGACAACTATTTAGCTCAAAGGAATCTTTACAAAGTTTCAAATTGGATGATATATAGACTGCAATTGTACCAAATAGTCAAATACCAACCTCTGTTGCATCAACACCAAAATTAATTAACTGTATGGACATATCAAATATGTAATGGCATAAGCAAGTACTGTCATACGATAATATCCAAGATCGTAAAAACATGAAGAGAAGAACCTATCCTCTTAAAAAGTGGATCTTTCCAGCGTTTCTGTGAGCATTTATGAGTGTAAGATCGATAGTTTCTGATACAGGAATTGACTGAGTACAATCTAACTCAGCAAAATATTGAAATTTCACAGTTCTGTTTATATGTTTTACAGCAACAATGACTTAATTCACAATCATGAAACCATTCAACATGAGAATTGTGTTACCAGAAATGCAGGAGTTATCAACCTCCAGTAATCTCCATACATACAGCCAAAAATTAAACTTTGAACATTAGAAGCTGCCAACAACTATCCAGCATACTTGACTGGATACTTACTTAGTAATGTTGACATTAGAAGCTCCCCAAATCTTAGCTAAAATTCTTTCCCGATCTTTCCAGAGTTAAACTTTCCCATGTCACATTATTGGTACACCAGCATTTGCCTGCATATATGGGAAACAAACTGTAAGATATTCTAGATAAAATGTATAAATTTTAAAAGGAGGAGAAGGGGGCTACATTTACACATCAGTCCCAATTTCAAGTAGGTGGAATACCAAACTGGAACGCATGTATAAATAGATTCATATTGCAGCACCCACGGCTAATCACTCTAAGCTCTTCATATTTTACTCTGGAGACATGGTCCTCCTCAATGCATCTATTAAGCAATGAAATATGCCATAATGGGGGGCACTTGGAGCAGAACAGTGGGATGCCAATGTGAGCTATATATGTGAAACTTTGGAAGTGCATAACCAGTAAATCATGTTGTAATGAGTTCTTGAAGACGGAGAGGGGGTCTAAAGCTTCTAGGGAAAAAACTGCATGAAATTCCAGGTTGCAGATGTCATCATAAAAGCTCTTGATAAGAACCCAAACAGTCAACCCGCTTGATGATATTTGCACCTAGACCGTGATGATGCTTCAATTAAACCATGGAGTTTATCAATGTCCAGTAATCTATTTAGTTTTCTCACGAGGGAAAAAAAGATAGTACTTAGGCGGTATTGAAAACCTATTAGATGGATTAGAAAATGACTGGAGAAATATATTTCTAATAATTGCTCGCATTGAAAGGCCCTTGTAGTCGTAGATAGGAGCAGGAGCTACCACCCATAACCCCAATCAAAAATTTGCTAAATACAGTTCTACCGTAGCAGTAAAAGTGCCCTGCTCTGCCTCTCTAGCCCATGTACCCAACACCATTTACAAGCAAAGAGCAAACTGCAGGAATATAATTGATTATACTGAAATCATTCAAACACATTTTGTTAAGAGGGAAGCACAAAACTGAGATCGGGATGAAGATACTACTATAACTGTAAACGGCAATTGGCAAGTGAACACAGTTCAGATAAAGAAGCAAACTACTTTAGTAAGAAGAGCATCATCGCATTCAGCAGTAAAATATGGCGTGCGTAATTTTGTCTCACTCAAACCACAAGGAAGAACTACTGCCGAAAAGCTAAGAGCTACGGCAAAACCCAACAACATAAATCACAACATAAACCACCACGAAACGTCTCTAGAATCATATATAAGTTCCTTTGAACTGATATATTAAGAATGCGAGATTCGTTTCATCGCTAAATAAAATAATCCCAATTACATCTCTAGAACAAAATAAAAATAAAAATAAAAAAATGAACTAATTAAACATCAAACATCCAGTTCGTACATACCGCAGCAGTGACAACCGATCGAATTTCCATTCTGAGTTTTTTCTGTTTTCGGATAATAAAATACAGACGGGAGACGACGCGCGCGTATTGCTTGGTGTTCAAGTTTTGATCTACAGATTTCATGTTTATTTTGAGTTGTTCTGCCGCGGGCTTTCGCGCGAAACTTGTACGATCCAATTGGGCTGGAAAGAAGAAAATAAAAAACTATTCTTCAGCAGCCAGCCCACAAACTTTCACCTTTTCTAATGCGACTATACGAGTACATTTTTTTTTACTTTCACCATTAACCCCTCTCCAAAAAAAAACTTTCACTAATTACTTTTTTTCTTTTTCTTTTTTTTTGATCGGGCAAAGAAAAATTTTATTACGAATAAGGTACAAGACGTACCGTAAAAGTTAAGTTACATTTCACATGTCACACAGACGACTACTATCCCATCTGGGAAACGTGATATTTGAATCGGATGTTAAGAATTAGTCAAACTTACTGTTAGTGGGTTTAGTATTTCATTTGGGTTTTCCTATTATTTAGGAGTTTGTTATTTATTAGTTTCACATTAATAAGTTAGTGGAGTATAGTTGGTAGAATTAGTTGAGATATTTTAGGACTTCTTTTATGTATTTATCTTGTTGTCTGCTCTTTTCCTTATGTAGTCTGATATTCACAGTAGCAATCAGATTGAGTCTTTCGCATCTTACTTCTCTTCTACTTCTCTTCTTTGCTTCTTATATTATTTGTTACATGGTATACAGAGCCTGGTTCATCCATTAGGTGTTCGTATAAATTCCTCAGTGAAGATGAATGGTGGAAGCAACGCCTCTGTAGACAAGCTTGTTGGCGACAACTATAGTTATTGGAAGTTATGTATGGAAGCTTATCTACAAGGGCAGGATTTGTGGGAACTTATCTCTGGAGATGACACTCTTCCAGAAGATATACCACAAAATGTTGAAGCACGAAGAAAGTGAAAGATCAAGTGTGGCAAAGCTTTATTTGCTTTGCGAACGTCGATCAGTAAAGAATACATCGAGCATGTTTGTGATGTTACGTCTCCTAAGGAGGTATGGGAGACACTTGAAAGGTTGTTCACTAAAAAGAACACAATGAGACTCCAATTTTTGGAGAACGAACTTGCTGGGATGATTCAAGGTAAACTTTCAATTCCAGAATATTTTTTGAAAGTGAAAAGTTTGTGTTCGGAAATTTCGAACTTAGATGCGGAGGAACCTGTGAAAGAAGCTCGGCTGCGTCGTTATCTTATTCGAGGTCTGCATGAGGAGTTTATGCCATTTATCTCTTCAATACAAGGATGGGAAAAACAGCCTTCCATCATTGAGTTAGAGAATTTGCTCTCGAATCAAGAAGCTTTGGTGAAACAAATGGTGGTCAACAACAATCGTTCTTCACAAAGCGAGGATGTTCTTTATACAAAGGACAAAGGAAAGGGCAAGTTTGCTTCCAAAGGTGATAAAAATGGTGGACATCATGCTGGAGCTGCAGGACATTCCGGGAATGCTTCGAGAGAATGCTACAGATGTGGGAAGCCGGGACATATAAAATGAAATTGTCGTGTGAAGGTGAAGTGCGAACGATGTGGGAGAACTAATCATATTCAACGAAATTATCGTGCTGATCTCACAAAGGAAGGAGCAAATGCTGCTCATGAAACTAATGAGCATGAAAAACCTAAGTGGGAACCATGCCTATTCATCGAAGAGATGCACGAATCTAGTGCAGCAAATTCTGCTATGCAAAGTATTAAGGCAGAAGAATGTGTCAATGTCTCTATAGACTACAACAAAGAGTGGATCGTGGACTCAGGGTGTTCTCATCATGCTACTGGAAATGAATCTCTACTCTCAGAGGTTTGCCCACATCTTCGGAAGAAGTTCATTGTAACTGCGGATAATTCGTTTCATCCGGTAGTGAAAGAAGGGCAATTTTGCGTTGAAAATGAAATTTCCCTTGAAGATGTTTATCATGTTCCAGGTTTAAAGAAGAACCTTGTTTCGGTTTCTCAAATTGCAGACTCTGGAAGGTATGTTCTTTTTGGTCCACGCGATGTAAAAATTATTTCCAATATAAAACATCTTGAAGCTGATGCTTTATTTACTGGAAAGAGAAAATATTCTCTATATGTATTGTCAGCAACCGATGCATATATTGAGAAGACGGGGCAAAGTGCTAGTGCCACGCTTTGGCATGCTCGACTCGGACATGTTGGTTACCAGTTATTGCAGAAATTTTTGAAAAGAAACTTCTCGAAGGTGTTCCTCAATTCAAGAAAATTCATCCGGATGTGGTTTGTTCTGGTTGCCAATACGGAAAATCACATCGACTTCCATTCTTGAATTCCAAGAATAGAGCTACTGTTCCGCTGTAGCTCGTTCACTCAGATTTGACGGGGCCGACCAAAACAACGAGTTATAGCGGCTTTCATTATGTCATGGTCATCGTGGATGATTTTTCACGTTTCTCGTGGGTATTTTTCTTTAAACACAAAAGTGAGGCATTCTCCAAGTTTATTCAGTTCAAGGAGCAGGTGGAGAAAGATTTTGGGCTGCCAATAAAATGCTTACACAGTGACAACGGAGGTGAATACATGTTTGATCAGTTTCTGAGTTATTGCAAAGAACATGGTATTCAACGTCAAATGACTTGTCCGGAAACTCCGCAGCATAATGGAGTCACGGAGTGGAAGCTCACACATCTTAACTCTATGTGTTTGTCGTGGTTACATGCAAAGAACCTCCCAAGAGAGTTGTAAGCAGCAACGATTCAGTCGGCAAGCCACGTCATAAATCGTCTACCCCCATGGCCAGGTACAGAGTCATCTCCCTATGAATTACTATATCATCATAAGCGAATGTGAGTCATTGTCGAGTTTTTGGTTCGATTTGCTATGTCCATGTCCTAAAAGCTAATCGATCTAAGCTCGATCTGAAGGCAAAACGTTGTATTTTTGTTGGCTATGATACTCACAAGAAAGGATGGAGATGTATGGATCCAGAAACTAAGAAGGTCTTAGTATCTCGTGATGTGGTGTTTGACGAAATATCCAATCGCATTGATACTAATGCTGAAAACCATATGGTTGATCTCCTGCCAGTTTTTGGTGATGGTGCATCAAGCGAGAGGAAGAGCAATGTTACTCATTCGCAAGAGAATATTCAGCAAGATCAGACAACGGAGGCTGTTGAAGTTCAGAAGTCTGACAGAGACAGGAGACCACCTCCTCACTTAGATGACTATCACATTGAGTTAAATCTTTGCTATGTTGTTCAAGCCTTTCTGATGGGATAATCATGCGATAATGAGCCTAAATCTTATAAAGAAGCTAAAGGTGTTCCAGAATGGGAAGAAGCCATGCGGGATGAGATATTAGCTCTGAGCAAAAACTACACATGGGAGCTTGTTAAAAAGCCGAATGATATTCAACCTGTTACTTGTAGATGGGTTTACAAGTTGAAGAAAAGAGCTGATGGTACAATTGAAAGATATAAAGCTCGTCTTGTTGCTCGTGGTTTTTCTCAAGAACATGGTGAGGATTATGAAGAGACATTCAGCTCGGACCATGTGTGCTGACTCAAGAAGGCTTTGTACGGCTTGAAGTAGGCTTCCCGAGCTTGGTATGGCAAGATTGCTCAATATCTTGACTTTTGTGGTTTCAAGTCTGCACACACAGATTTCAGTTTGTTCTCTATGTGGATGACATGATTATTACGGGGAATGATGATGCTGAAATTACTCGTCTTCGAGATGATTTGTCTCTTCATTTTGACATGAAGAATTTGGGAGAAACGAGTTGTTTTCTTGGCTTGGAAGTGAATAAGTCAGATGGATATGTTGTGTCTCAACGTGGATATGCATCAAGCTTGTTAGATCGTTTCCACATAAGGGAGTCAAAGCCAATGACCACTCCTATGGAATCTCATTTGAAGTTATCTCAAGATGAAGGAAGATTACTAAAAGATGCAACATCATTTCGTCAGCTTGTCGGTAGTTTATTCTACTTATCTATCACAAGGCCTGACATCTCGTTTCCTGTTGGAATCATTTCTCAATTTATGGGGCAGCCACGGGAGCCTCATTTGATTGCAACGAAGCGAATTCTTCGATACATAAAAGGGACTCTGGATTTTGGGTTATACTATAAGCGAAATATAACATTTATATTGAGTGGTTTTGTAGATGCAGATTGGGCTAAAAACATCAATGATAGCCGCTCAACGTTGGGGTATTGCTTCGATACAGGATCAACTATAATCTCGTGGCTGAGCAAAAAGCAAAGAACAATTGCACTTTCAAGTTGTGAAGCTGAATATGTTGCAGCTTCTATGGCTGCTCAAGAGTTGGCTTAAAATGCTCATTCAAGAAATTTTCTGTGATTTGAATTATTCAGTTTTGCTTTGATGTGACAATGAAAGCGCGATTAAGCTTGCTGGAAATCCTGTGTTTCATTTCGCACGAAACACATTGCAGTGCATCATCACTTCATCAGGGAAAAGGATTTGGATCAAGGTATTCGGCTGCAGAAAATACGAAGTGAAGATCAAGTTGCGGATATATTCACCAAAGCACTTGGTAAAGCGAAGTTTGAAGCATTTCGCAGGGATCTTGGTGTTGTTGACAGCAAGTTTGCACTAAGGGGGAGTGTTAAGAATTAGTCAAACTTACTGTTAGTGGGTTTAGTATTTCATTTGGGTTTTCCTATTATTTAGGAGTTTGTTATTTATTAGTTTCACATTAATAAGTTAGTGGAGTTTATTTGGTAGAATTAGTTGAGATATTTTATGACTTCTTTTATGTATTTATCTTGTAGTCTGCTCTTTTCATTATGTAGTCTGATATTCACAGTAGCAATCAGATTGAGTCTTTCGCATCTTACTTCTCTTCTACTTCTCTTCTTTGCTTCTTATATTATTTGTTACATCGGACTCCCCTTTCACCATGCACCAACTCCAAAACCTACATTTAATCTCTCCATTTTGATTCTTCTAAAATCCCATTCTTTTTCTTCGAGTAACACTGCATTCCTCCACTTCCGCAGCACCCAAGTAACACAAATCCACAGTCCACTTAATCTTTTTTCATGAACTCATTTGCCTAAGAGATTCGAGAAACATAACCAGTGCAAATGTACCTCATTAGGTTGTACCCAACTCACTCCAATCCAGTCGACCACCGCATTCCATAAATTTTATGTCTCCCTGCATTGCATGAAGAAGTGTGCTGCCGATTCGTCCCCCGTATTGCAGCAACAACAACTTTGATCGTGCGCTCCTCTCCTAGTATGTTTCTTGATCGATCTTATTTTCACAAGATAGTTAATGCACGAAAACTGGTATTTAACGAACACGAAAGTAAACGGAACACAAAGGGGTTTACGTGGTTCGATCTATCGGAATAGATCTACGTCCACGGGCAAAAAGAGTATAGATCTTTATTGCTTGTATGAGTAGTGATTACAAGATTGTTCTCCCCTCTCAACCTATTCTAAACCCCTATTTATAAGTGTTTACATATGGAATTCGACTAGGATTATAAGTCTTTTCCTATTAGGACTCTTTGGCTTGATCTCCTCCTTTACTGGATAAACACCGAGCTTCTATATCTCTTGTGGAGCTTGAATTGTAGTCGATGTAGGAGTTGCCTTGGTGTAGAGATTCCTTTGAGGTGGACCAAAGTGGATTCGGCCTAGGTGGGTTGTTTGGGCCGAGCAAGTAAGGCTCTTAAGTGGGCCGAGCTACATAGGCCGAGCTTGACAGTCGGAGCCCAATTATATTGGGCTCGATGCTTGGGCCTAGTAGCTAGGCCATATCCTATCACATCCCCCCCCCAAAAAAAGATATGGAAGTGAGGGTGTGAGCTGGGGTAGAAAGGTGGAGCATGAGTAGTGAAAGTTACATTGTCCCTTCGGAAATTGGATTTCGACGAAGTCGGAATGCTTGCCACCTCGTTAAAACGAGGTGGTTATAAAATTTGCATTGCCCCTTCGGAAATTGGATTTCGACGAAGTCGGAATGCTTGCCACCTCGTTAAGATGAGGTGGAATTGGAATTCACATTGCCCCTTCGGAAATAAAATTTCGACGAAGTCGGAATGCTTGCCACCTCGTTAAAACGAGGTGGTTATAAAATTTGCATTGCCCCTTCGAAAATTGGATTTCGACGAAGTCGGAATGCTTGCCACCTCGTTAAGACGAGGTGGAATTGGAATTACATTGCCCCTTCGGAAATAAAATTTCGACGAAGTCGGAATGCTTGCCACCTCGTCAAAATGAGGTGGTTATAAAATTTGCATTGCCCCTTCGAAAATTGGATTTCGACGAAGTCGGAATGCTTGCCACCTCGTTAAAACGAGGTGGGTGGAATTGGACTTCACATTGCCCCTTCGGAAATAAAATTTCGACGAAGTCGGAATGTGAACCGTCTCATTAGGATGAGGTCTAACACGTGATGTGTCAGTTACATTTAATGCACCGTTTGGGGTCCCGATAAAGTAGGCGGAAAGTTACTAAAACTTCTTTCAGACGCCACAATCAACATTTTTGAAATTTGGAACCCTAAAATTTTCGGTAATTCATCTTCTTCCTTCACGCTTGCAGTGCTGCCGTCAGTGTTACACCAGAATCCAGTGACCCATTCGTTGTCATCACAGTGTTTCATTGCTTAAAAAGTAAGTCCATGGCTTCTCTTCTATTATACGCGAGTCTAGCGGTAGTGGTAGTCAGAATTCGGGCGACAGGTCTATGTCGCCGTCGGTATCTCATTCGCCGGAAAATATAGAGGTAGATGTATATACTGTAAAGTCGAACATTCCGTCGAATTGTAGGGTAGTTTTTGCTTCTCCCCGTGATTCGGTCGGAACAGTGTCAAAATTTTCTTCAACCCTAGATTCCTCTGCAATTTTGAAAATTGCAAAAAATTATTTATTTCCTGATTGGATAGAGATGTTAGCACCTCGGCCGGAGGATAGGGCGTCCAACCCTCCGATTGGCTTCGTAACTATCTACGAAGATTGCTTATGCCATGGTCTTCGTCTCCCCCTCCCCGCTATTTTTGCCGATCTTCTTCGGAAGTTCGGCATTCCTCTAGCGCAAATAACGCCGAACTCGTTTAGGCAGCTTACTACTTTAGGCGTACTTAGTAGTCGTCACGGGGTCAGCCTGTCAGTAGAGCTGATCCTGAAATATTTCAATTTAATTCCTACAATGGGTGGTATTATCTGTCACCCCGTCTTGGCTTTCGAGTGAAGACGAAGTCAAAAATCCCGAACTGGCAGTCGAAGTTCTTCTTCTGTCCGTTCGGTTCGGTCCCACATTTCATCTGGAATGTGGGTAAATTGAGGAACCAAGGCACCTGAAGAAAAGTTCGGTGTGCTTGATGAAGTGTTGACTAGCCTAGTCGATGAAGAATTCACTGAGGCCGATCTTGCTATGGCGGGGCTGAGCCCTTATGATCCAGACTCCATGGTTGAGCCGGTGAAGGGTGAGGCTCCACTTGGTCCGTTTATTTGTTTTATGTGTTCCGTTTCATTGTGATGAGGCTCTTACTGTTGTTCTACAGTGAAACTTCTCGGTAAGAAGAGGGCAAGGTCGACCACTATCGAAAAGTCAGCATCCGAGGTTTCTTCGGAACGAACAGAGAGCGGACTAGGTTCCTCACCAATGGGGTCCCCTCCAGAGCGACCTCTCGTTCGAAAAACAAAACAGCAGAAGTTGGTTGTTGCTGCTCCGACTGGAGAGGAGGATTGCACAGTTACTGCAGTCCGGTTATCTGGCGGTGTTGGACGCCAGGGTTTTGGAGAACTGGTGAATCAGCCTCGGCCATTTCCGGAGGTAGTATCTCACTTACAGATGTACTTCGGCATTTCATTATTATATATTTTTCAACGTTAATGTGTGTTTATATAGGGTGCCGAGGACATGGTGACGAGGCTAAGTGATCTGGCCTCTGAATTAAGCGGTTTTCTCACCTCCAGGGTCGATCAGTACAACGAGATGGCCCAGGCTCGCCGCAACCTTGAAAATGAGAAGGGCGGCCTCACCAACCAGTTGGCTTTGACCGAAGCTAAATTGGTTGCGGAGCGAGCTGCTACCGAGGCGGCAAAGGCGGAGGCGATCTCGTTGAGGGCGGAGGTGGAGGCGGCTAGGCGACGCGAGGCTGAAATGGTGGCCGGGCAAGGGCCTCTGCTTCGGGCGTATACAGAGCGACTCTTCCGGTCTGAAAAGTTCTCAGAACTTGCCGGGCAGGTGGCTTCGGTTCTGAACGCTCGCGCGGTCAGTGACACCATCGACGCATTGCTGCTGATATGCCGGACTTGGATAAATCCAAGTACGGTTATCAGGAGATGTCGGATGAGCTCGTATACCGCATGTATGCCGAGGCTTTACTAAAAAGTATCCAAGGTATCCCTCTGTTGGATAGCTTGGCCTCGGCATCCAATTATTTGACTGCCGAGGCAGTTCAAAATTGCCCGGTCGACGGAGACGACGAGCTGGAAGAAGTGATCGCCAACCTCCACCGCACTACGGAGACCGGGGTGCAGGATGCTGGCGAGGCTGAGGTCAGGGGCGAGGATGAAGAGAATGCCGGAGTGGTCAGTTGATCACCTTTTTTCAATATTTCTCCTCCCCTTTTTTTTTTTTTTTTTTTTTTTGGTAAGGCTTTTGTACTGCGGCATCGGTAGGATGTCGCTTGACTTTCGCCTTTGTGGCATAATAAAATTTTAACATTTAATTGAAACTTTTTTTTTCTTTGCGTTGTAGTCTTCCCCCATTATTTTTGATGCATCCCCGTACATAGCTCAAATCAACAACTTATTACGGGCTCTTGAAGCTAAGGATGTCGAAGCTCTTCGTTTGAGAGACCAAGCTAACCATATCCAGGACGAGGCCGACGTGAGACTTAGAGCCGCTCAAATAAAAAATGACGAGCTTCAAGCTCGGCTCTTAGAGCTTGGAGATAAGTATGATGCCATGAAGGAAGAATCTATAAGGATCGCCGAGGAGCATGCTGAATACGAGGCCATTGTCCGCCGAAACGGCGGGAAAACTATTGCCGAAGTTGATGCAAAGGTAACAGAAATCGCAGCCCGGTGTAAGGATTACCACGAAAGATACGGGGCGGACTCCTGGCAACTCAAAGATCAGATGGTTGAGCTGAAGCGAATAGCTGGTATGTACGATGTGATTCTAGCTCGGCGTCCGAAGTTGGCTGCTCGACTGGGAAAGGACTCTCATCCTTCAAGTTCGTCCACTACCACTGATCCCTCGAGATCGTCCACTCCCGCGGATCGATCAAACATGAGATATACGTGGCACTCTAAAGAGATTTACGAACAAGAACGGCAAAGATTGGCTCGACGAGGTCGAGGTCGGAGTCTTCAACCGGGTATAGGTCAGAGTCGAGGACGAGGTAGTGGTGAACGAGGTCGAGGCCGCTTTAATATAGATGATGTTTTAAATTTCAACTCCGACAGTGATTTTCCTTCAAGATGGCTAAGTTTTAGCAAACCCAAGCCTTCGAGCTCGTCTTAATCACCATGTATTGTACTCTTCCATTTTTGAAATAAAAACGGAATTTTCTGTACTCATATTAGCCTTTTACCTTGTTTTAACATAGATATATTTCCTTGTATTATACAAAGGTAGGCCATAATGAGCATTACCTCGTCAAAAGACGAGGTTTAGGGTTAAGTAGCCCGACTTCATCAAAGATGAAGTGTAGGCTTTAATTAGCACGACCTCGTCGTCCGACGAGGTTTAGGCTCTTCTCTGTTTTAAACAAAGGTCCGTATCTTTGTTTTTAACCGAGGTGGTGCCTCCTTGTTTTAAACAAAAGTACTTCTTCTTAGCTTTTAACAAAGGTGGTTCCTTCGTTTTAAGCCCAGGCAGTTTGAACTTCTATTTTTAACAAGGTTAGGTCGGTACGCGCGCGTTTAGAATTCACTCCCAATGTGGAGTTTATTAAATTACCCTCGTCAGGGTTTCAAAATACTAAGCATAAGTGGAATAGAGAGACATACAAGATATGATATGCAAGAATTTAAACGTATAATGAAGGAAAAATAAAACTTTATTGAAGAAAAAACCGAAAAAAGAAAAACAGCTGACAAGACTGAACTGACTCTTGACACCTACGACTTTAAATGAACTGATCCTAGACATTACTCTCCTCCACTTATACAAAGTATTTTTTTAAATGATTAATGTGCCATGTACGGGGTAAGGGCTCACCGGATAAATGGGCAAGCTTGTACGACCCTTTGCCGAGGACTTCTTCAACTCGGTATGGTCCTTCCCATGTGGCTTCAAGCTTGCCGAGCCTTTCCGCTTTACTGACCTCGTTATTCCGAAGTACAAGGTCGCCTACTTGGAATTGTTGGTACTTCACCCTTTGGTTGTAGTATCGAGCTACTTGTTGCTTGTACTTAGCTTCTCTTATGTAGGCGAGCTCTCGTTTTTCTTCCAGCAGATCCAGTTCGGTTCGGAGGTCTTCCTCGTTGACTTCGGCTGTGAAGTTGATAGTGCGCGGGCTCGGCAGGCCTATCTCTACCGGGATCACTGCTTCGGTTCCGTACACCAAACTATAAGGCGTTTCACCGTTCGAGGTCCGGGGAGTTGTTCGGTACGACCATAGGACTTGGGGTAAATTTGCAGCCCAATCTCCTTTGGCTTTGTCGAGGCGGGTTTTGAGTCCCTTGACAATCGTTCTGTTGGTAACTTCGGTTTGGCCGTTCGCTTGAGGATGAGCTACCGAAGTGAACTTTTGGTGAATGTGAAGCCCTTCACACCATTCTCTGAATGTCCGATCGGTGAATTGCGTTCCATTATCCGAAACGAGGATGCGAGGTACACCGAAGCGGCAAACCACATTCTTCCATACGAAGTTGAGGGCGTTCTTGCTTGTGATCTTTGCCAAGGGCTCAGCTTCGACCCACTTAGTGAAGTAGTCGATGGCTACAATGAGGAACTGGAGTTGTCCGGGAGCTTTATCAAATGGTCCGACGATGTCAATTCCCCATTGCACAAACGGCCACGGGCTTTGCATGCTTATGAGGTCGGTTTGAGGTAGTCTCGGTACCGTCTCATGGATTTGACATTTTGGGCACTTTTTGACTAGTTCGACTGCGTCTTGAAACATTGTAGGCCAGTAGTAGCCCCAGCGCATGACCTTCTTTGACAGTGCTCGAGCTCCAATGTGGCTTCCACATGACCCTTCATGAACTTCGCTTAACGCATAGTTTGCTTGGTTCGGCCCGACACATCTTAGGAGAGGTTGAAGGTATGACTTTCTGTATAGAATTCCTTCTTGTAGAACGTACTTTAGTGACTTGCTTAAGATCTTTCTTGCCTCAAGCTTGTCACTGGGCAGTTCGCCCTTCTCCAAATAATTCTGAAGAGGAGTCATCCAATTTGGTGCTTCATCATCAATTACGAGACCGACCTCGGCTTCTTCTATACTTCGGTGTTTGATTCCTTCCACTGGAGAGCTTGTTGACGAGGATGCCAATTTGCTCAAAGCATCAGCTCGGGTATTTGCTCCTCTTGGGATTCGTACCAACTCGAAGTAGGTGAAGCTTTCTTGCAGACTCTTAGCTTTTTGGAGATACTTCTTCATTATGTCGCCCTTTGCCTCGTATGTGCCGAGCATATGGCTAACTATGACTTGGGAGTCACAGTAGACTTGTACAGCTCGTACTTGAAGACTATGAGCGAGGCGAAGTCCTGCAATTAGGGCTTCGTACTCCACCTCATTATTTATGGTAGAGAAGTCGAACCGAAGTGCATAGGTTATCTCCTGCTCGTCTGGACTGAGAAGTATGATGCCTGCACCGCTTCCTAATTTTCCAGAAGCCCCGTCCACATATACTTTCCAACAGTCTTTTGGTGGCTTACTTGTGGGTTCGGCTCTGACAATATCCGAGGCGGCATCGAGTGGCTTCGGTGATTCCGTAAATTTAGATTCCACAAGGAAGTCAGCTAAGGCTTGGCCTTTGATAGCACTGCGTGGACAGTAGCTGATGTCATGCTCACCTAGCTCTACTGCCCATTTCGCAATTCTCCCCGAAGCTTCAGGCTTCAATAGCACTTGCCGAAGTGGGAGGTCAGTGAGGACCTGAATAGGATGTGCCTGGAAATAAGGTCGTAGCCTCCTCGCTGCGTTTACTAACGCTAGTGCGATCTTCTCTAGTGGCTGATACCTCGTCTCTGGTCCTTTGAGTGCTCGGCTGATGAAGTAGACCGGGAGTTGCCGATGTTTCTCTTCACGTACTAGGACTGCACTTATAGTCTCATCTGAAGCCGCGAGGTATAGGGATAGAATCTCACCTTCATGCGGGACCGACAAAGTTGGAAGCTTAGAGAGGTATTTTTTCAGGTCGGCAAACGCTGATTTCTGTTCCTCTTCCCATTTAAAAACTGGGTTCTTCTTAAGAATCTTGAAGAACGGGAGTTGCTTCTCTGCCGCTTTCGAGAGGAACCGACTAAGGGCAGCTAGGCAGCCCGTCAATTTGTGCACGTCGTGAATCTTCTCCGGAACTTTCATTTCTTGAACAGCTCGGACCTTGGACGGGTTAGCCTTTAATCCTTCTTGAGAAACCCAGCATCCTAAAAATTTTCCGGAGCGGACCATAAAGGTGCACTTTTCAGGATTCAGCTTCAGGTTAACTTTCCGAAGGAGGCCGAGGACGATCTTGAGATCGTCGACACAGGTGGTTGGCTCTTTGCTTTTGACGACGATGTCATCCACATATACTTCCACATTGTTACCGACGTGGGGCTCAAATATCTTGTCCACCATTCTTTGATAAGTAGCTCCAGCATTCTTTAGTCCGAATGGCATTTTCTTATATGCAAAGACGCCGAAGTCAGTGATGAAAGCTGTCTTTGGTGCGTCTTCGTCACTCATCAAGACTTGGTGATATCCTTTATACAGATCTAAGAAACTGAAAACCTTGTGGCCGACCAGAGCCTCGACTTTCTTGTCGATGTTGGGAAGAGGATA
>CM038112.1:371489-388887 GCA_001642375.2 Mentha longifolia
AGCGCCAGCGATCTCCTACTCCCGATCATGCGCCTGGATTTGAGCCTCGTACTGTGAGATCGAGGACGCCCACACGTATATGAGCAGTTCGAGGAAGAAAGAAGGGCATCCTCGTCTGACAGTTCATTTATTAGGGATCTAGATTCGATCCCTTATGAGCCTCAGCACATCCAGATGGAGGACGATGCTGATAGTGTGGACTCAGATGTCCCTGAGACGAGAGCGGAGGCTAGTAGGCAGGGGGACGGGTTCTGAAGCCGTCTCTCGCATTGCAGAGCCCTTACACAGTCCATGAGACCCCGCATTCAACCCGGACTACTAGGGAAGCGTACGAGCAGTTTAGAAATGCGGGCCCGACTGCTGTGGTTCTCACTAGGCAACAGCCTCCTTACCATCTTCCTCAGGCACTGTTCGAGTCTATCGAGGATATGAGCGTTTCATTCACTGCTGAGGTTAATTTTTTTATATCTCATTATTATTATTATTATTTTATTATTATTATTATTATTATATTATTATTATTATTATTATATTATTATTATTATATATTATTATTATTATTATTATTTCTAACATGTGTTGTGGTACTTGTTTTATATTAGGTGATGGAGCTATACTTGTTATATTGGAGGACTCGACTTCCGCTTGAGGTTGTCATGCGATACTCACGTCCGGGTTCGCGGGAAACTATTATTGCCGGCATTGACTTTTATGTGAGTATTTTCTTGTCAGGTTCTCAAATATTTTATTATTTATTTTAGTATTGTTTTTTAATTTTTTATTATTTTGTTTATAAGCCGGAGATGCTAAGGATACTTAAGGGTTTCCACGAAGACGACCCCACATTGGGATTGGCGAAAACCTTTTATATACTCGAAGTGGAAACCCGAGAAGAAATTAATCGACCTATTCGGAGGGACCAACACTTACACGCCGGGATTTGTGGAGAAGATGTAAGTTATGCTATAGTCCACTTACTATTTTTCGAAATTATATTCCACTTTAAATTATATCCGGGTTTATTGATACATAATATTTATTCAAAAAAATTCTTCTAGTTTATCTTTGTGTGCCACTTGACCACCGATCACTGGATCGTACTCCGGGCATTGCATTGAGGAGTGGCGTTTAGAGTGTACGATTCACTCTTGCACGAGTTGAAACATTGCAAGAGATCGACCATCGTACAACTCAGGATTCTTCCCATATCCCGCCTATTTCCTAGACTGTTGCACGTGGCTAACTATTGGCAGCAGCATCCACATTTCACGAAGCGGTAAGGATGAGATGCAGATCAAATTCCTCGCAGCTCACAAGCAATTTCGTCAAGACGATGAAATTTCTTGTGGTCCCACTTGCATGTTTGGCCGCTGGAAAGGATACTTGCTGCCAAGAAGCCTAAGACAAACCAAACCCTCTCCACAATACATGCTAAGCTCCGTAAAGACTATTGCCTAGGAGGATTTTTTTACTTTCTCGACGAGATGTAGATTGATTTTTTAATGATTTTTTAATGATTTTTTTACTTGCTATGAATGTTTTATGATTTTTTTATGATTGTTTATGACGTTGGTGGATTGGTTATGATCGGTAAATGGAAATTGTTTATGAGTTGTTTTCGAAATTAGAATGAAACTTGTAAAGTTGTTGGAAAAAGCTGCGTCTGTCATTACACGGTTGAAATTTCATCGAAACCGTGTAACTATGAGCCCTAAACCGTGTAAATATGAATTATTGGAAAAATTCATATTTTAAATCAAAAAACGCGTGTTTTAGACAAATTAAGCTTCATACATCGTTATTTAAGAACATATCGAAGTGAAAACCATTACATAAATCCGTGACGTACTCTATTGAATGACACTTATAGTGTTTCTATAGACCAACGTATGTTACCAATAGCTCAGTTCTCTAAATTCTACAATTAGAAACAATTTAGGCAATTTATGTAAAACTAATTGTTTTGTAGCACTTACTTAATGGTTGTGCAATGTAATTGAAACCCGAATGATCAAAATATGTGATAAATTTTGAGTTTTTTGAAGTTGGTTGACTTTATTTGACCACTTACACGGTAAATAACAAATAAATAGCGTGTACACGGTCGAAAAAAATTATTAACCGTGTAAATACAGAAATTGTTGACTTTCTTTAATTTTGACCATTTACACGGTAATAACAAATAAATACCGTGTGTGTGGAATCAAAAAATTATTAACCGTGTAAATACAGAAATTGTTGACTTTCTTTAATTTTGACCATTTACACGGTAAATAACTAATAAATACCGTGTACACGGTCGAAAAAAATTATTAACCGTGTAAATACAGAAATTGTTGACTTTCTTCAATTTTGACCATTTACACGGTAAATAACAAATAAATACCGTGTACACGGTCGAAAAAATTATTAACCGTGTAAATACAGAAATTGTTGACTTTCTTTAATTTTGACCATTACACGGTAAATAACAAATAAATACCGTGTACACTGTCGAAATACCATTTATAACCGTGTAAGTGCAGAGAATCTGAAATAGATCGTCAATAAACCCTAAAAACAAAAACAAAAAACACCAAATCTAATCAATGGGTCTCGACGGACATCTGGGCCTAGTATGCCCCTCACAGTGACAAATGCTACACGTTTTTTTCTTTCGACGCCGTACACCACCTTCGTGTTGATCCACATCACCGATTTGGCTTGAGGACGTGCATGATCGTCTCTTGTGCCCGTATTGACCACATCGAGAGCATTGTTGCTGATTGGCCGGAATATCTTCCACTGTGGATCTCGCCCGGCTCATACGCGGTCTCCCTGCTTGCTTTTCGATAAGAGGCGGCCGAACGACAAGGGAAGCAACCTCCTCCGGAACGCTCCAAGCCTCCGGATGGGGTACCGGCTCAATATTGGGCGAATAGACTGCCACGAGCGTCGACTGTTTGAAGTAACGGCTGACGTAGTCAGTAGCACGGCCGCCGGCAAACCTGGAAATAGAATAAATATAATTAAAAGACATAGGACCAAAGGCATCAATACAAACTGTATAAAAAACCAAGTAACTGCAGCATGCCTGAGAGCGGCACAAGCGTGTCGACAGGGCATCCCATCCAAATCAAACTCCTTGCATTCGCACGTGGAGTTCTGAAGATCGACAATGTAAGTCCCATTGTCACCCTCTACCCTATACACGTTTGGTACCGGCGTCCCACGAGTGGTGTAGTGTCGGGCCCATTCTGCGGCTGCTGACATCTTCACAAAGGCATTTTCGGTCACCTCGTGATCTCTTGAGACGGCCCTCACCCGATGTTCCTCGAACCACTTCTCCACTATTATACGATAAGCCTCGATCATAGCGCATATCGGCAATCGCCTTGCCCATAGGAGTCTAGCATTCATTGTCTCCGCAGGATTTGAAGTCATGAAACTCGTGCGCGGAACGGGGCACTTCGAACGCGCCCACCGATGCACTCCGATGTCACACAGCCTCTGGTGTATTCCGCTACCCCTTAAGGACTCAAAATATTCGTCGAAAGTAGAATCACGATAGGCATAGGCCGCCGCTTCAAATCTTCCAAGTGCGTGCCTACCGTACGTTACCATATTTTTCATCAAATGGTAGAAGCAAAGGCCGTGAGAAGCATGTGGGAAGACATTCCGAATGGCATTTTCGATGCTGATATGGCCATCGGACACTATTAACAGGTCCGTTGGTGCTCCAAAACAGTGACGCACCCTAGTGAGAAACCAAGTCCAAGACTCATCATCCTCGATCGGCCCAATTCCAATGGCAAGTGGAAACACTTGCTCGTTCCCATCCTTGGTGCAAGCTACAAATAAGGTCCCTTTATTCTTCCCTTCAAGTGTGCCCCATCCACTACAATCACGGAACGGAGCAAATCACTCTGCCATGCTTCAATGGACTGTCCTAAAGCAAGGAACATATAACACAATCGATCGGAGGTACGAGATGTCGAGATATCATACGCGGTACCTGGATTCTTCTCCCTCAATAAGTATAGATAAGACGGGAGCCTCTCATAAGACTCCTCGAAACCTCCATACGTCATCTCTATAGCGATGTTCCTCGCTCGTAGGGCAAAATTGTAATCAATCTCAATACCGTACTCAGCTCGCATCTCATTAGCCATCTCCTTCGGCTTCAGCACGACACCATCAGTGATCAATCTCCATGCAAAGTATGCTCCTAAAACATTTGCGGGGTATTGGCGCTGTGTATTCCCGTCTAAATCGACAGAGCATGTATGGCGTTTGGTATATTTTCCAATGCACCATATATCCCCTTTCTGCTTTGCACGCAACAAGTACTCGCACCCTTTCTTCTTGCATATGTACCCCACACGGTAAGTGTCTGATTTTTCAACTTTATACTCATGTCGGTTCTCCATTTGATGAAGTCCGACTGCTATCGCCAAATCATCTTTTTTCTTGAACAGGCCACCAACACGCAATGCACCAACTAAGGGCGCTGAATAATCTCCATCGATAAACCCCAATGGCAGTGCAGTGTCTAGATGAACGTGAGGAATTAGCCAAGCTCGGATAACATCCAGATTTGCTCTAGCATTGTCGCCACGGCGGGTAGGTTGAGACTCGGAATTAATGTTGCGATGCCCAATAATCCTATCAATCTGTCTCGGATCTCGGATCTATGCACCGAACTCCAGGTCAATGACTCAAATAAATTGGACAAATCCACTGCATCCCTTCTTCTTCGTCAGCCCTTTCTTGCCTTTCTTCCGCGGCCGTTTCATCCTCGACCCTCTCTTCGTCTTCCTCGACCCTTTCTTCTTCCGAATGTAGTCCCTCCCAACTCGGCTCTTCAGTATTCACACTCGTAAAAACCCTAGAACCTTGCGTTCTAGGAGTGCTCCGGGCAATATTCTTATCCTTGCTAATTACATAAACAGTTGCCTTTTTTTGCTGCTCCACAATCAATCTCAACAAATCAACGTCACTCCTTAAAGCTACCTTAACCGTTCCATGATCGCCTGTATCAGTCAAATAGTAGAGCATATATTCGGCTTCAGCATCGCCTGTTTGATCACGAATCTCTTGTAATAGACTGTCACGGGTAATTTCTGTCATGGCCAAATGTACTAGAACACCCTCGCCCCTACATAAGTGCTTCTCTGCCAATGCCCACCGTGACGAATAAATATTTTTACTTGAGACATCACTGCAAAGTGAACCAAAAAATTTAAAATTTAAGTCAAATTACAAACAAAAACACTAAAAATTGTAATAAGTATGCAGCTACAACGGTTTTAATCTATTTACACGGTGTAACCTAACATTAACACGGTAAAAATTAACATAAAACCGTGTAATAACTTACTCTACACGGTAAAAATGAAATAATTAACGTGTAAAAGCAGATTAACCGTGTAAAATATTTAAACCGTGTTATTTAAATGATTTGCACGGTATTATGGTTAAACCGTGTAAGCATAATTACAATCAATTCATATCTTCAAAACCGAATTATTCATTGTTTAATCATGATTATCAACTAATATATTTTTCAAAGGATAACATAACTACTTAATATATGTTAAACAAGACCATAAAATATCATATAGTAGAAAAATAATTTCAACCGTGTAATATATATTTATACCGTGTAAACAAGAACATGAATAATTTATGCACTTTTTAATAGATAGTACCACGACAAATATGCAAAATTGAAATGTACCTTTTTAGTTCAGCTAAATAGCGTCCAAATTGCACCAAATTCACACCCAAAATTGCATAAAACTAGAGGAACTTCGATTATTTCTCTCTCTACAATTTCAATGTTTATAAATTTGCGTTACACATTTGTTGTTGTTTCATTTTGTTGAATTTTCTGATTCGTCAATAAATGTAGAACACTGTAACTGAATTTCTTCTGATTTGGTTGTTGTCAATAAATGAATTTCTCGATTTTTTATTTATTTTTTTTGGAAAATTTTTTATGTTTACACGGTCTCATGAACTGAATTGGAAGAAATAGATTGAAAAAATTCAGAAAAACAGCCGACCGAGTAAAGAGAAAGAAACAATATATTTTTTAACTTTACTTACAAGTGGGCCCAAAAGTAAAGGCTATTTTTGTCTTTTCATAGCTTTTTGGGTATAAAACTTATAGTTTTAAACTTGTGGGTATAAAACTTATACTTCTATTTGTTTTAGGTATTTTTAAAGTTCACCCAAAATACATTATAATATCAAATTTTATTTTGGAATATAAAAAACACAAAATTTACCCAATTTTGCTATGAGTGGACAATAATACCCTTACTTTTGAGCACATTGCCACTCTCTCCCCTTCCCTCTCTCCCAGCCCAGGTCAGTTCAGTTCAGCCCGACCCGACCTGATCCGGTTAGCCCGGCCCGAAAAATTTAATCCAATTTTTTTTTTCTTTCCGAAATGTGCAATTACACGGTAAGTTTATGATTATTTAGTACTGTTTATCCGGTAAGTGGTAAACGAATAATGTTTACTTGTAATTGCATTACGCAATACGCTATGTTCTTTTAATACTGTTTACCGGTAAGTGGTAAGTGGTAAATGGATAATATCAAATTGTAACTGATTACGTAGTACGTTTATGTTCTTTTAGTATTGTTTACTAGCGGGTCGGGGCCGACGGGCCAGGGCAGAGTGAGCCGGGCCAGGCCAACTGGGTCGGGCCGGGCTAGTACGGCTGGCCCGGCCCGGGTGGGTTGGGCTGGACTGGACTGGACTGGGCTGCTACTTTACCAACCCTAAGGGAGAAGGGAGGACATTTTTGTCCTTCAAAGTAAAAATTAGGTATTTTTTGTGTAAATTATATTCCAAACTAAAATTGATTTTACAAAGTCAAATTGGGCAAAAATGTATATTATATCTAAAATATAACACATTATAAAGTAATCTTAGATGGTAAGAAAGAGTAGGTAATTAATGGAAAAGATCAACAACTATTAATTAATTACAACTTCTTATTGTGAAAAATCTCTTGACCATCCATGTCACCATCACATTTTGTTTTGTTCGAATTAATAACAATTGTGGTGCTCTAAATTGAATTACAAATTCAAAATATTATTAACATATATTAATTGATTTTCTGAGTATATCTTGTTTTTTAAGTAATTCATTTATCCAGAGTAAATAATTCCCAATTTGTCAATCTTTAAAATTATTCTAATATGAAGAAATTATAATAATAAAGTACTAATGGAAATCTTCACAAAACTGAACTTATCTAATTTATTACTACTATCAACCGTCGATGTCAGCAGTGTACTTACTAATTAACTACTACATCCGTCCTCCATTTAGTGATTTTTTTTTTCCAGCATATGTGGCACGCGTTTCTACGCTTATTGTTGATTAATTTTAAAATGAATTTTTGATATATTCTTATCTCGTAAAAGAAAGAATATATCAAAAATTCATTTAAAATTCATCAACGATAAACGTGGAAATGCATGCTACACATGCTGAAAAAAAATAGTCATTAAATGGAGGATGGAGAGAGTATTACAATTTTTAAAATAAAAAATAAAGATGGAAATTGGATCGAAATTAACCTGCATGTGCATGTGGGGTGAATTTGGTTAAAATTCCACCAAACAGTAAATGGAACTTATGGGTTAAGATCAGGTGCTACGCACCCTACGTTATTACAAAATCTACCAAGTCAATCTAACAAAACCAAAAAGTAACAAAGTAGTGCCTCAATCCCATTATATTAGTCACTTTGCTTTTTAATTTTTCGACACGCTTTTTTATCGAAATTTAGTACGGGTTTAAAAATATAATTTTGACGTATTCATTTTTTCACGGGATACTACGACACTCATAGTACCATGTGAAAAAATGAATAAGTCAAAATTATATTTTAAAACTCGTACTAGGTTTCGGTAGAAAAACATGCCGAAAAATTAAAAAATAAATATGACTAATGTAATTGGATGGAGGTAGTAGAAAAACAATGAATCATGATTGAAAAATTTAGAATTTAACAATTTAATAACGCCTTCTTTTTATTTTATTTTACTTGCTAATATATTTGTATGGTAAAGAAAATAGTCATTTAATAGTGTTATGGATTGAAAATTGAAGAGATGTTTTATGCTTGCATGAATTGAAAATGTATATAAAAAAGCATAATATAATTTTGAAGATGGGCTTTTTCTTTTTGATATATTTCACTTATCAATAATCTAAAACAAATGATAGTGCTTTTTTCCTTTTATTTTTTTAATAAAAAAAGTGAGATATACTAGAACTGCTGTTGCTTTCTTTAACAAAATAAAATAAAAAATAGATAGCACAGCTTCAGTGTATCACTCATAAGCACCTTTCATTAATTCATTTAGTTACAAACTATAATTAAATCATTTTATTTAGTGGTGGAGATTGGTTGTAATTGTAAATGAATTTTTAGCTAAAAGATTTCTTAAATTTCTGCTTTTTCTACAAATAAAAATAGGCCAAAATAATTTGATTGATGAGCTCCATGGAAAGTGAGAACTCAAAGATGCAGGCGATTAGAGTTTTTTTTTTTTAAAATTCTTTTTGATGTAAAATTAATTTGCTCTAACTATGTAGAACTTTAAGTATATTCATAAATAACATTAAATAAAAGCTACGGATATTTGAAAAATTACAAATTAGTCCACTTGATGATAGTATTCAATTATTTTATTTTATATTATGCAGCACAAATATTGGTATGACATGCCTCTTGATTTATTACATAGAGAGGGAGAGAGAAAATAGAGAGAGAGTGAAGAAAAAACATTAAACATAGAAAATGGCGAAGAAAAAGAGGGGAGAAGAAGAAGCTCTTTCTTCTTGTTGTCACAACTTTCTCATTCCCTCACTCACTTTCTCTCTCTAGATCTGTAAATACACCTCCCCGTATACGTTTAACCCCCTCTATACCTATATATACGGTTGATTTCTAGTGTATATACACAGCAAAGATGCTGCTGCTGCTGCTGCTTGGAAGCTTCCATGTTTTTCTTCCTTTCTTGAGTTTGATATTAAATGGTGAGAAAGTTTGCTTTTTTCGATGTTTTCTTTGTTGGGTTTTCTTCTATAGTTCTATGTGTGAGAAGTTTGTGTATTCGTATGTTTTACAGTTTTAGTTTGTTTTTTTGTGCAGTATGCAGTTAGTGTTTGTACTCTACGCTTTATGAAGTTTCAATCTTGATCCTTGTTAAACTTGTTTTGTGTTGGAAATGATTAATTTTAGATTTTTGAGCTTGAGGTTTAATGGCATGCATGATGATGATACAAGGATTCTAGGTATTGTTATTTTCATTTTCATTTTCATTTATTTTTTTCCATTTATTTTTTTCTAGTTTGGGATTTTGCAGAATTAGGTATTTTCCTTTTTCTTCTGGTGTTTCTTAGGTGATTTTTTTTTCTTCTGGTTATTTGATAATTGAATAAAGATTTCAATTGCAGTTTAGTTAACTCAGATAACTTATTGGAACTTGGAGGATTTATTTAGATGCTTAGAGTTAGAGATTCCAAAAAAAGAAGATAAATTTGATATTTTTAGTGTTTCTTGCTGGATTGATGAGTATATGCAGCAAATGATCAAATTTTGAAATATCATTTACTTTCTTGATTATTGGAATATAATTTCTGACTTTACCAATAACTAACTTTTCCAAAAAATGATATATTGTTTTTACTAGATTTTGTAGGTTGTTTTTGTGCAAATATGGTGCTATTTGATCGACCTTCACTCCTTTATGAATGAATAATACACTTTATTCCTTTCTATCATATTTAAAAAAAATAGCATTTTCTCTCTTTTTTCTGCTATAAATAAGTCTCTTTGCTTGAGCCACTAAATTCTGATAGCTTTGAGCCTTTTGTTCTATCAAATCTCTCTTACTTATTCTGATTCTGAAACTGGACTTTCTTGTGTTCTTATCTCATCTAGATGGATGTCTGAAACCGAATCACATACGAGATTTACTAGTGTTGGATTTGACAATAGGCTCTCTGCAATTATGAGTGTTAGTTTTCTGAATGTCGAAACTGAAGATGCTTTACGAGCTTGCTTGAACTAGCTTCCAACAATGATGTGGAGGGATTCAAGAAGTATATTGACCGTGAGCCTTCAAGTGTAGACGAGGTTGGGCTGTGGTATGGTCGACAAAATGGCTCGAGCCAGATGGTTCTTCAGCATCTGACTCCGTTGATGGTGGCTGCCACTTACGGCAGCATCGATGTGATGAAGATCATCGTCCTCCTTCTCTGAAGTTGATGTGAATCGGAACTGTGGTGTGGATAATAGCACAGCTCTTCACTGTGCTGCCTCTGGTGGATCGGTTAATTCAGTTGATGCGGTGAAGATACTTTTGACTGCAGGTGCAGATCCGAATTTAACCGATGCTAATGGACGCCGCCCTTTTGATGTTATCGTCGTTTCTCCGAAGCTGCAAGGGGCGAAATATACACTTGAAATGATGCTCACCATGGGAAATTCCTTCGAGGAGGAGGATGATCATCAACTCAGAGTCTTGATGAATGCTTCGAGTGCTTCGAGTCACGACTCTCCACCACTTTCTCCGCCATCTCAGAGTATCAATGGTGGTTCTGCCTCATCTGCACCGGAGAAGAAAGAGTACCCTATCGACCCTTCTTTGCCGGACATCAAGAACAGCATCTACTCCACAGACGAATTCCGGATGTTTTCGTTCAAGATTCGACCTTGCTCACGAGCCTACTCGCACGATTGGACCGAGTGCCCTTTTGTTCATCCTGGAGAAAATGCTCGTAGACGGGACCCAAGGAAATTCCACTACAGCTGTGTGCCGTGTCCCGATTTTCGGAAGGGGGCGTGTCGAAGAGGAGACATGTGTGAGTATGCTCATGGAGTTTTCGAGTGCTGGCTACATCCAGCTCAGTACAGAACTCGACTATGCAAAGATGGGACTAGCTGTAATCGAAGAGTTTGCTTCTTTGCTCATACACAAGAGGAGCTTCGACCTTTGTACGTCTCGACTGGCTCCGCTGTTCCTTCTCCCCGATCGAACGCTGCGAATGCCATGGATTTTGCTGCAGCTATGAGCCTTCTGCCTAATTCACCTTCTTCATTCACTCCACCTATGTCTCCTTCTGGAAATGGGATTTCGAACAATCAAGGTTGGCCACCTCAGCAAAATGTTCCATCACTACATTTGCCCGGAAGCAACCTTCAATCGAGTCGACTGCGCTCGTCTCTTCATGCTAGAGACATTCTTCCACACGAAGAGTTGAATTTATTTGGAGATATCGATCTCCAGCAGCAACTAAGCATTAGTACTAATATGTTGAACCGTAACATTCGTCCCAAAACTCTAACTCCTTCGAATCTCGAGGATATTTTTTCTGCAGAGAGCTCGTCTCCTCGATTTTCGGATCAATCGTTAGCTTCAGCTGTTTACTCGCCTACACACAAGTCAGCTGTGCTCAACCAATTCCAGCACCAGCAGCAGAACATGCTTTCTCCAATTAAAACGACGTTTTCGCCAAGAAACGTCGATCACTCTCTACTCCAGCAGGGGCCCAATTTCGGAGTTCCATCTTCCGGAAGAATGTCACCTCGAGCTGTGGAGCCCATATCTCCAATGAGTGCACGTGTCTCAATGCTAGCTCGAGAAAAGCAGAACCACCAATTTCGAAGCCTGAGTTCACGAGATCTTGGCTCGAATGCTGCAGCTGCTGTTGCTTCAATGGACGAAAATTGGTCGAAATGGGGGTCCCCCATCGGGAAACCGGAGTGGGGAGTCGACGTTGATGAATTCGGGAAGCTTAAAAGATCGTCTTCTTTCGAGCTTCTCAACAATGGCGAGGAGCCCGATTTATCTTGGGTTCATTCTCTTGTCAAAGAATCTCCACAGGAAACGAAGGAAAAATCCGCCCCTCGAGTTTCTAACGCTACAGATACTACTACGGCCACATCATCCTCTGTCGAAGGTGCGAATTTGAGTAACAAGATTGAACAAGTTGATCAATCTGTTTTAGGTGCATGGATTGAGCAAATGCAGCTTGATCAGCTCATGGCTCAGTGAAAATCGGAATCTTTTTCTACTTAACCTTTAGGTCCGGTTGATAAGATTTTTGGTCAAGTTCCGAGCTTTATGTTTCGGGTTCTGTTGTTTGCAAGATTTAGCAAAAGAAGGCAGTATAGCGCCATGAAAGGACGATGCTCCGAGTATAAGGATAAACTAGTAGTCTTCTTATATTTTTTTTGCTATTTTTATTAATTCTTTAAAACTAGATGTTGCAAAGAATGAGTACGTAGTTGCTGGGGTGATTGAAGAAACGCCCGGTTTTAGAGAAGAACTATTCTCAGTTACTGAAATATAAGATTTTTCTAGTCTCTTAGGTTCTTATGTAGCTAATTACCATTATAAATCAGCTCTTAAGGTAACTACTTTTGCCTTCGTAGAGACGTGCTCCTAGGCCTTCTTGCCATAGTCGAGAAAAAAGTAGTCTTTCTTTTGTTGTTGTGACTTGGAATAAGTTCATTTCAGGATAAAGGAAAGGAAGCCATGAAAGAACTCTTATCTGATCGATCACTGATGTAACATCAAGATAACGGGTGATTCGTTTTCTCGTTTTCGTTTTAGTTATGCCCTTTGTTCTTTGGAATTTCCTTCTTTATGCTAAATTCTTGATTTGCTTAGAATATCTATTACTTTCTTGAATTCCCTTTACATCTCTGTGTGTTTTTAGTGCTGGTTTCCTATATGTTTATGGGCATTTGTTTATTTGGAGTAGTGGATTATCAACAAGGCATGGAACCTTACATCAGTGGATTCCATGCCAAAAGTTGGATTTGAGAGTCCATGGATGATGTGGATGTTGATGTAGATTGATATAAAATGCAGCAATTTATTCTTTTCTTTTTCCTTTTCTTTTTTTTCTCTTTTTGGGAAGAATAATGAAACTTGATTTGGAAGGGATGATGATGGTGGTAATGATCATGATCATGATAATGCATGGCATGAATCTTGACTATTATTTGATGCTTTCACCTTTATGTTACATGGGATTTTCACTCCATTATAGGTTTTATATATTAGATATGGGAGAAAATATATGGAGTAATGTTTTGTAGCTCTTTTGATTGCTATTTTTTCAAAGTTGAAATGATCATGTGTAAATGAGGGAAGAAATAAATTTGATATATGGGTAATATTTTGAGGGGCAGAATGGGAAAGTGAAAGTGGTGAAAGGAGAAGACTTATTTGTTAAGCATTATCTAATCACACAACAATTGGTGTGTGTCTCTTTCCTTTCTGAGTAAAGAGAGAAGAATTTGGCCCCGTGCTGGAATTATTCTTCTGATTTTTCATTATTAATAGTGCTATTTTTTTTAGGTGGATTGGATTCTTTAATTCCTTTTGTGTTCTTATTTCATGCCTTATTTTTAGGTAATTGTCATGTGAAACTACTTAATTTTATAATAGATGATTTGAGGTGGCAAAAGAATTGGGTTCTATTCTTGAAGCATATTATTTAAATTAATTTTTGCAATAGTGTACATAAATTAATAATATATTTGTGGTGGTGGTAAATGTTTATATATAAGTGGGATTATCAAGAAAGCATTGGAACCTCAACTAAGATTAATTTATTGGGATCCCAACAATTAGATTTGGGTGTTGAGGAGATGAGAATATGAGATTGGGAGTTGGATAAATAATTGAATGGGAAAGAAAAGTATTTAATTTATTCTTTAGGGAAACTTATTTATGAAGGTCTTTTATAATTAAATGAAGGTTGCGTTGAGTATAATATTATTTTGTATTCGAGCATCGAATATGACATGATCTGATTTTGATAAGGCAAATGATTCTATTATTTTATGCACCAAAATGTTGATATATAATTAATTAACAATCTATTTCTTCTAGGTATAGTATAGTTATTCCTAACATTTCGTTTTGACTTGATGTACTTGATGTAATTATTAACTATCACAACATTTTTGAATTTGATTAGTAACTTTATTAGCAAATTTAACAAGATAAAATAATGCAATCAATTGAAATGAATAATATATTTAAAGCTTTCTTGAAATTCACCAAAAATAAGGGGATCCAAACTATTAGATGAAAATTCACATATTTTCCACAAGCAATTTTCTTGAAATCTAAAATTAAAAAAAAAAAAAAAAAAACATAAAATTCCCATTATTATCTCATCCTTTCGGTGCTCCGTGCTTAGTTACCTTTTTCTTTGTCCAATCAAAGTTTTTAACTTATTGCGATAACAACAATGCATGAGAAAATGACATAAGACTAAATGAACGATTCTTAATCAAATCTGACTTGTCTTTCCCTTTTCAAAATATGGGAAGAAAAGAAAATGAAAAGAAAAAGTAAGAAGACGACGAAATATTTATGTTTTATATAATATATATGTCGCCATCAATTTTATCCGAGTCGTCGTATTCTAAAATCCTAACTTTATATTATTAGTATGACTTTTTTTCCAAGGAAAAACATAAATAAATTACCAAGAAAATATATTAAGCTTTTTTTTTTCGAAAATATTAATAGATAACTCCTTCCCATAATTAAACAAGATTAATAACTAATTAAAAACATATTATATTATAGAAAATCAAGAAAAAGGTGTCGGGGGAAAAGTTGGGGAGTAGCTATATAGCCTAGAGGAAGGCAAATATTGTTGTCATCATTCATGACTAATTTAATTATGCTTTTTGTATGTCACTTTTAATTACATGTATAAATAATAAAAAGATGATGTCTAAATTTCTTAAAGTAATTAAAGTTGTTGAGTTAGTATCTAAGAGATTAGGTGGCCAGAAACATCTACATACATAAGTAACATTATTATTAAATTGTGATATGAATTTTAAATAAATTCAATAATGCTTTATAGGTCGAATTGGTTAAAAGAATAAATAAATGACGGAATTGGTCGCATAATCTATTCCAGGAAATATTACTCTAATTATTTTAGCTTGCATAAGTACTGTACTATTCTTGATTCTTTGAACGAGCCTGACTCATGACTCTAAACACAAAGTCAACCTGAATTAATTAAGAAATAATTAATAAAAAATAAAATCACAAAGATATCAACTGACAATTAAGCTTGTATCTCATATATAATACTCCCTCCATTTCATGGAGAATGACCACTTTGCTTTTGGTGTAGTATCCTGTAAAAGAAAGAAATATTTAAAAATCCATTTTAAAACCCATCATTTTGAAGCGTGGAAAAACGTGTCAGAAGTTCCAAAAGCAAAGTGGTCACGTAGTATCCCGTAAAAGAAAGAAATCTTCAAAAATCCATTTTAAAACCCATCATTTTGAAGCGTGGAAAAACATGCCAGAAGTTCCAAAAGCAAAGTGGTCATTCTCCATGAAATGGAGGGAGTACTACCTTCATCCCATCTACTACCTCCATCCCATTAAGTTAGTCCTATTTACTATTTGACACGTATTTCTACCGAAACTTAGTATGAGTTTTAAAATATAATTTTGTAGTATCGTTTTTTTTTACGGGATACTATGAGTATCATAGTATCCCGTAAAAAAAACGATACTACAAAATTATATTTTAAAACCCGTATTAAGTTTCGGTGGAAATACGTGCATAAAGCAAATAAGACTAACTTAATGGGATGGAGGTAGTATTAGTCTCATTTGCTTTATTGACTTTTCAGCACGCGTTTCCACCGAAACTTAGTACGAGTTTTACAATATGGAGTAATTTTGAAGTATTTTTTCTTTTACGAGATACTATTAGCTAAATGCACCAATCCAAACATGTCTAAATATTACCTTAAAATAAAGGAAGTACAATTAGGATAAATGGTACATATATATGATCAAAAAGAGTAGGAATCAGTCAAAATTTGAATCAAATATTAGGTTAAGATATTGACTACAAACATGATAATTGGTCATCACATTTCAATATCATACATAAATGTTACTCCACTTTGTTTGCCCATATTATGTGCTATTAATGTCACAGCTATGTTGTATTTGGCCATAAAGTAAACTTGCTTTCTGCATGTTACCAACCCAGAAAATAAAAGAAAATTTATTATCTACCATATAAATTATCAACTCCATTTTGAGTAAAGTAAAATCCCAATTTTATTGATAAAATTCCAAGTAATAATCACAATCCTACTCTTTCAAGATTTTAAATTTGAGAATATTGTTATTACAAAATACTAAAACAGAGTTGCAATAATAGCACACAATAGGTCCATTTCTGCAGATCAGAAGAATTCTTACCACATTATTGAATCTGTTTTCCTTCCCAGTTTCATCCATGGCTAGAGAAAGTACAGAGAAAATCAAGAAAATGAATCATTGATTCTCATTCTCAAAACTGTGATTGCTGATAAATGATAATAGCCCAGATCTTCTTCACTTTTCATAGTTGAAGCCATTTTCACTAGCTCAAATCTGTCACTACATTTTCATTCTTCAGTCATCCCTTTCAGCCCTGACTCCATCTCACATCAATTGCGCGAATAGTTCAAGAAAACGCCACCTATCGAAGTTCGAATCACCAATAATCACCACAAGAGCACTCCCCATTCTCAAACCTATGAAACCTATTGTTATCTCTCACAATTACGACTCTTCCACTGCACCTGGATATAAACTTTATAGCAACATGGCAATCAACACAAACGCGCAGGTTCTTCATAATTCTAATCACTCTTTCGGGTGGAAAAGTAATGAGTGCAAAAGCAATGGCTAATCTCTCACTATGATACCTAATGCTCTCCTTCCTCTCTTCATCACCAACTTCTTTCGACACACAACTTGTGTCCATAGTATAACCATCTCTTTCCATTTCCTTCTCCAACTCCTCCAATTTTCGGTAGATTTCTACCGAAAGCTCATGACTCCTTCCACCTGCAGCAAAAGTGTGAACTCTGTTACCTTCTTCAACCCAGCTCCAACCCGTTTCTTTCTTCTGGCCGCGGTCTCTCAGCATCTCTCGCCATTGCAGCCTCTTGGAACCTTCCAGAAGCTGCGTAAGCATTGGATACTAGCATGTGTAAACCAGGGCTTACGTTCCCTAACTCGAAGACTCTATCAGCTATAGGACCTGCTAGCTCTGTATCTCCATGAATTCGACATCCAGTCAAGAAAGCTCCATAGACGGCCTCTGTAGGTTGCATAGGCATTTCGTCGATTAGTTTCATGGCTTCGTGCAATTTCCCAGCTCGACCTAGCAAGTCCACCATTGAAGCATAATGCTGAGCTTCTGGCTCTATACTGTAGTCCTTCATCTTTGCAAAATAATGCTTTCCTTCCTTCACTAATCCAGCATGACTACAAGCGTATAGTATGCATAAAAATGTGATGAAATTCGGCTTCATTC
>CM038112.1:388987-399285 GCA_001642375.2 Mentha longifolia
AAGGCTCGATTGCAATTAACTGAGAATCAAATATATAAGAGCAAAAAATTGCCTACGTGTCTGGAGCATGGGAACGAGAACGAGTCCAGGTGATCGCCTTTTTCGGTAGCTTCTCCAATGTACTTGTGCAGAAACCCACAGCGATTGCTCCACAGAACTTACACATAATAACAAACAACAAAAAATCAAAAAAAAAAAAAAATGAAATCAATGGACTGTTTTTGCTGCTTCAGTAATTCTCTACCAGTGATTGGCGCGAAATCGGGAGAGGGATTGAGCTGGAGAAATGGCATCCTGGAGTTTCTTTCGGCTTCAGGTTGAGTAGAGTGGTCATGGCCCGGCCAACGGTCGCCGCAACAACCGGGCCCGTCTCCGAGCCCGTCTCAGCCCGATCATCTCGCGCTCATCTTCCACCTCCATCACTGTAAGATAGAGAGAGAGGAATTATGGTGGTTTCTCAAAGAATCGACGGCGGGAGAATGCTTAAGAGTCCCACCCCCACCTGAAGTAAGGTCAAATTACAAATTGGCCCTCAAACTTTTCTAATTTGTCAAATTTCCTCTCAATTTTATCGAATTACCCCATAGGCACCAAGAGTTTTATGGAAATGGAATAGATTGTTACAGTTTCCCTTTAAACCCCACTAAAACCCCCCATTTGTTCACGCCGCCGTGATGCTGATGCACCCGCGCCCCACCGCCCTCTGAGAAAACACCTAAATCGCCGTAAATGCTACAGGAAGAGCCATGGCAACAGCCACCACTGCCGCAACCCAAAACAGTTTACCAAATTCACTCAATCGTCAAAATTTTGAACCAAACTACCGAGTCGTGTGCAATCACTTAGTCGAATTTACTCGCGGGAAGAATCTTCTCAGAGGCCAATCCTTTCATGCACTCGTTGTTAAATCGGGGCTCCAAATAGTACCACTCGTTTGCCACCATTTGATCAACTTCTACTCCAAGCTTCAGCTCCCGTATTGCTCGGAGCGAGTATTCCACGAAACCCAGTTCAAATCTTCCACCACTTGGAGTTCAATCATATCGTGTTTCGCTAAGAATGAGCTTCCGCTTCGCGGGCTTGAATGTTTCAAGCTGATGCTTCGGAATGATGGGATGATTCCCGACGATTATATTCTTCCTTGTGTGCTGAAAGCTTGTGGAATGAGTAATGATCAGTTCATGGGGAAATCTATTCATTGTTTGGCGGTGAAAACTGGGTTTGATGCGAGCGTGTTTGTGGGAAGCTCGGTAGTTAATATGTACGCGAAAAGTGGGAGTTTAGATGATGCGCGTAGGGTGTTCGATGAGATGCCTGAAAGAAATGTGGTATCGTGGACTACGGTTATATACGGTTACGCCAAATTGGGGAGGATGCAGAGGCCTTGAGACTCTTCAAGGCTGCGTTATGGGAAGGTTTGGATGTTAACGACTTCACATTCTCAAGTGTGATTCGAGTTTGTGGGAGTTTGACGTTGCTTGAATTAGGGAAGCAAATGCATGCTTTGTGCTTGAAAATGTACTACTACGAAACCAGTTTTGTGGCCACTGCTTTGATCTCTATGTACTCGAAGAGTGGAATGATCGAGGATGCCTGCCAAGTGTTCGAGGAAGTTTTGGATAGAAATTTAGGATGTGGAATGCAATGATGATTGCTTGCGCCCAACATGCTCGTACGAGAAGTGTGTTTGGGTTGTTAGAGAAAATAGAGAGCAACGGAATGAAGCCGAATTTCATCACATTTTTATGCATACTATACGCTTGTAGTCATGCTGGATTAGTGAAGGAAGGAAAGCATTATTTTGCAAAGATGAAGGACTACAGTATAGAGCCAGAAGCTCAGCATTATGCTTCAATGGTGGACTTGCTAGGTCGAGCTGGGAAATTGCACGAAGCCATGAAACTAATCGACGAAATGCCTATGCAACCTACAGAGGCCGTCTATGGAGCTTTCTTGACTGGATGTCGAATTCATGGAGATACAGAGCTAGCAGGTCCTATAGCTGATAGAGTCTTCGAGTTAGGGAACGTAAGCCCTGGTTTACACATGCTAGTATCCAATGCTTACGCAGCTTCTGGAAGGTTCCAAGAGGCTGCAATGGCGAGGAAGATGCTGAGAGACCGCGGCCAGAAGAAAGAAACGGGTTGGAGCTGGGTTGAAGAAGGTAACAGAGTTCACACTTTTGCTGCAGGTGGAAGGAGTCATGAGCTTTCGGTAGAAATCTACCGAAAATTGGAGGAGTTGGAGAAGGAAATGGAAAGAGATGGTTATACTATGGACACAAGTTGTGTGTCGAAAGAAGTTGGTGATGAAGAGAGGAAGGAGAGCATTAGGTATCATAGTGAGAGATAGCCATTGCTTTTGCACTCATTACTTTTCCACCCGAAAGAGTGATTAGAATTATGAAGAACCTGCGCGTTTGTGTTGATTGCCATGTTGCTATAAAGTTTATATCCAGGTGCAGTGGAAGAGTCGTAATTGTGAGAGATAACAATAGGTTTCATAGGTTTGAGAATGGGGAGTGCTCTTGTGGTGATTATTGGTGATTCGAACTTCGATAGGTGGCGTTTTCTTGAACTATTCGCGCAATTGATGTGAGATGGAGTCAGGGCTGAAAGGGATGACTGAAGAATGAAAATGTAGTGACAGATTTGAGCTAGTGAAAATGGCTTCAACTATGAAAAGTGAAGAAGATCTGGGCTATTATCATTTATCAGCAATCACAGTTTTGAGAATGAGAATCAATGATTCATTTTCTTGATTTTCTCTGTACTTTCTCTAGCCATGGATGAAACTGGAAGGAAAACAGATTCATAATGTGGTAAGAATTCTTCTGATCTGCAGAAATGGACCTATTGTGTGCTATTATTGCAACTCTGTTTTAGTATTTTGTAATAACAATATTCTCAAATTTAAAATCTTGAAAGAGTAGGATTGTGATTATTACTTGGAATTTTATCAATAAAATTGGGATTTTACTTTACTCAAAATGGAGTTGATAATTTATATGGTAGATAATAAATTTTCTTTATTTTCTGGGTTGGTAACATGCAGAAAGCAAGTTTACTTTATGGCCAAATACAACATAGCTGTGACATTAATAGCACATAATATGGGCAAACAAAGTGGAGTAACATTTATGTATGATATTGAAATGTGATGACCAATTATCATGTTTGTAGTCAATATCTTAACCTAATATTTGATTCAAATTTTGACTGATTCCTACTCTTTTTTGATCATATATATGTACCATTTATCCTAATTGTACTTCCTTTATTTTAAGGTAATATGTAGACATGTTTGGATTGGTGCATTTAGCTAATAGTATCTCGTAAAAGAAAAAATACTTCAAAATTACTCCATATTGTAAAACTCGTACTAAGTTTCGGTGGAAACGCGTGCTGAAAAGTCAATAAAGCAAATGAGACTAATACTACCTCCATCCATTAAGTTAGTCTTATTTGCTTTATGCACGTATTTCCACCGAAACTTAATACGGGTTTTAAAATATAATTTTGTAGTATCGTTTTTTTTACGGGATACTATGATACTCATAGTATCCCGTAAAAAAAACGATACTACAAAATTATATTTTAAAACTCATACTAAGTTTCGGTAGAAATACGTGTCAAATAGTAAATAGGACTAACTTAATGGGATGGAGGTAGTAGATGGGATGAAGGTAGTACTCCCTCCATTTCATGGAGAATGACCACTTTGCTTTTGGAACTTCTGGCATGTTTTTCCACGCTTCAAAATGATGGGTTTTAAAATGGATTTTTGAAGATTTCTTTCTTTTACGGGATACTACGTGACCACTTTGCTTTTGGAACTTCTGACACGTTTTTCCACGCTTCAAAATGATGGGTTTTAAAATGGATTTTTAAATATTTCTTTCTTTTACAGGATACTACACCAAAAGCAAAGTGGTCATTCTCCATGAAATGGAGGGAGTATTATATATGAGATACAAGCTTAATTGTCAGTTGATATCTTTGTGATTTTATTTTTATTAATTATTTCTTAATTAATTCAGGTTGACTTTGTGTTTAGAGTCATGAGTCAGGCTCGTTCAAAGAATCAAGAATAGTACAGTACTTATGCAAGCTAAAATAATTAGAGTAATATTTCCTGGAATAGATTATGCGACCAATTCCGTCATTTATTTATTCTTTTAACCAATTCGACCTATAAAGCATTATTGAATTTATTTAAAATTCATATCACAATTTAATAATAATGTTACTTATGTATGTAGATGTTTCTGGCCACCTAATCTCTTAGATACTAACTCAACAACTTTAATTACTTTAAGAAATTTAGACATCATCTTTTATTATTTATACATGTAATTAAAAGTGACATACAAAAAGCATAATTAAATTAGTCATGAATGATGACAACAATATTTGCCTTCCTCTAGGCTATATAGCTACTCCCAACTTTTCCCCCGACACCTTTTTCTTGATTTTCTATAATATAATATGTTTTAATTAGTTATTAATCTTGTTTAATTATGGGAAGGAGTTATCTATTAATATTTTCGAAAAAAAAAAGCTTAATATATTTTCTTGGTAATTTATTTATGTTTTTCCTTGGAAAAAAAAGTCATACTAATAATATAAAGTTAGGATTTTAGAATACGACGACTCGGATAAAATTGATGGCGACATATATATTATATAAAACATAAATATTTCGTCGTCTTCTTACTTTTTCTTTTCATTTTCTTTTCTTCCCATATTTTGAAAAGGGAAAGACAAGTCAGATTTGATTAAGAATCGTTCATTTAGTCTTATGTCATTTTCTCATGCATTGTTGTTATCGCAATAAGTTAAAAACTTTGATTGGACAAAGAAAAAGGTAACTAAGCACGGAGCACCGAAAGGATGAGATAATAATGGGAATTTTATGTTTTTTTTTTTTTTTTTAATTTTAGATTTCAAGAAAATTGCTTGTGGAAAATATGTGAATTTTCATCTAATAGTTTGGATCCCCTTATTTTTGGTGAATTTCAAGAAGCTTTAATATATTATTCATTTCAATTGATTGCATTATTTTTATCTTGTTAAATTTGCTAATAAAGTTACTATCAAATTCAAAATGTTGTGATAGTTAATAATTACATCAAGTACATCAAGTCAAAACGAAATGTTAGGAATAACTATACTATACCTAGAAGAAATAGATTGTTAATTAATTATATATCAACATTTGGTGCATAAAATAATAGAATCATTTGCCTTATCAAAATCAGATCATGTCATATTCGATGCTCGAATACAAAATAATATTATACTCAACGCAACCTTCATTTAATTATAAAAGACCTTCATAAATAAGTTTCCCTAAAGAATAAATTAAATACTTTTCTTTCCCATCAATTTATTTATCCAACTCCCAATCTCATATTCTCATCTCCTCAACACCCAAAATCTAATTGTTGGGATCCAATAAATTAATCTTAGTTGAGGTTCCAATGCTTTCTTGATAATCCCACTTATATATAAACATTTACCACACCACAAATATATTATTAATTTATGTACACTATTGCAAAAATTAATTTAAATAATATGCTTCAAGAATAGAACCCAATTCTTTTGCCACCTCAAAATCATCTATTATAAAATTAAGTAGTTTCACATGACAATTACCTAAAAATAAGGCATGAAATAAGAACACAAAAGGAATTAAAGAATCCAATCCACCTAAAAAAAATAGCACTATTAATAATGAAAAATCAGAAGAATAATTCCAGCACGGGCCAATTCTTCTCTCTTTACTCAGAAAGGAAAGAGACACACACCAATTGTTGTGTGATTAGATAATGCTTAACAAATAAGTCTTCTCCTTTCACCACTTTTCACTTTCCCATTCTGCCCCTCAAAATATTACCCATATATCAAATTTATTTCTTCCCTCATTTACACATGATCATTTCAACTTTGAAAAAATAGCAATCAAAAGAGCTACAAAACATTACTCCATATATTTTCTCCATATCTAATATATAAAACCTATAATGGAGTGAAAAATCCATGTAACATAAAGGTGAAAGCATCAAATAATAGTCAAGATTCATGCCATGCATTATCATGATCATGATCATTACCACCATCATCATCCCTTCCAATCAAGTTTCATTATTCTTCCAAAAAAGAGAAAAAAAAGAAAAGGAAAAAGAAAAGAATAAATTGCTGCATTTTATATCAATCTACATCAACATCCACATCATCCATGGACTCTCAATCCAACTTTTGGCATGGAATCCACTGATGTAAGGTTCCATGCCTTGTTGATATCCACTACTCCAAATAAACAAATGCCCATAAACATATAGGAAACCAGCACTAAAACACACAGAGATGTAAAGGGAATTCAAGAAGTAATAGATATTCTAAGCAAATCAAGAATTTAGCATAAAGAAGGAAATTCCAAAGAACAAAGGGCATAACTAAAACGAAACGAGAAAACGAATCACCCGTTATCTTGATGTTACATCAGTGATCGATCAGATAAGAGTTCTTTCATGGCTTCCTTTCCTTTATCCTGAAATGAACTTATTCCAAGTCACACAACAACAAAAGAAAGACTACTTTTTTCTCGACTATGGCAAGAAGGCCTAGGAGCACGTCTCTACGAAGGCAAAAGTAGTTACCTTAAGAGCTGATTTATAATGGTAATTAGCTACATAAGAACCTAAGAGACTAGAAAAATCTTATATTTCAGTAACTGAGAATAGTTCTTCTCTAAAACCGGGCGTTCTTCAATCACCCCAGCAACTACGTACTCATTCTTTGCAACATCTAGTTTTAAAGAATTAATAAAAATAGCAAAAAAATATAAGAAGACTACTAGTTTATCCTTATACTCGGAGCATCGTCCTTTCATGGCGCTATACTGCCTTCTTTGCTAAATCTTGCAAACAACAGAACCCGAAACATAAAGCTCGGAACTTGACCAAAATCTTATCAACCGGACCTAAAGGTTAAGTAGAAAAAGATTCCGATTTTCACTGAGCCATGAGCTGATCAAGCTGCATTTGCTCAATCCATGCACCTAAAACAGATTGATCAACTTGTTCAATCTTGTTACTCAAATTCGCACCTTCGACAGAGGATGATGTGGCCGTAGTAGTATCTGTAGCGTTAGAAACTCGAGGGGCGGATTTTTCCTTCGTTTCCTGTGGAGATTCTTTGACAAGAGAATGAACCCAAGATAAATCGGGCTCCTCGCCATTGTTGAGAAGCTCGAAAGAAGACGATCTTTTAAGCTTCCCGAATTCATCAACGTCGACTCCCCACTCCGGTTTCCCGATGGGGGACCCCCATTTCGACCAATTTTCGTCCATTGAAGCAACAGCAGCTGCAGCATTCGAGCCAAGATCTCGTGAACTCAGGCTTCGAAATTGGTGGTTCTGCTTTTCTCGAGCTAGCATTGAGACACGTGCACTCATTGGAGATATGGGCTCCACAGCTCGAGGTGACATTCTTCCGGAAGATGGAACTCCGAAATTGGGCCCCTGCTGGAGTAGAGAGTGATCGACGTTTCTTGGCGAAAACGTCGTTTTAATTGGAGAAAGCATGTTCTGCTGCTGGTGCTGGAATTGGTTGAGCACAGCTGACTTGTGTGTAGGCGAGTAAACAGCTGAAGCTAACGATTGATCCGAAAATCGAGGAGACGAGCTCTCTGCAGAAAAATATCCTCGGATTCGAAGGAGTTAGAGTTTTGGGACGAATGTTACGGTTCAACATATTAGTACTAATGCTTAGTTGCTGCTGGAGATCGATATCTCCAAATAAATTCAACTCTTCGTGTGGAAGAATGTCTCTAGCATGAAGAGACGAGCGCAGTCGACTCGATTGAAGGTTGCTTCCGGGCAAATGTAGTGATGGAACATTTTGCTGAGGTGGCCAACCTTGATTGTTCGAAATCCCATTCCAGAAGGAGACCATAGGTGGAGTGAATGAAGAAGGTGAATTAGGCAGAAGGCTCATAGCTGCAGCAAAATCCATGGCATTCGCAGCGTTCGATCGGGGAGAAGGAACAGCGGAGCCAGTCGAGACGTACAAAGGTCGAAGCTCCTCTTGTGTATGAGCAAAGAAGCAAACTCTTCGATTACAGCTAGTCCCATCTTTGCATAGTCGAGTTCTGTACTGAGCTGGATGTAGCCAGCACTCGAAAACTCCATGAGCATACTCACACATGTCTCCTCTTCGACACGCCCCCTTCCGAAAATCGGGACACGGCACACAGCTGTAGTGGAATTTCCTTGGGTCCCGTCTACGAGCATTTTCTCCAGGATGAACAAAAGGGCACTCGGTCCAATCGTGCGAGTAGGCTCGTGAGCAAGGTCGAATCTTGAACGAAAACATCCGGAATTCGTCTGTGGAGTAGATGCTGTTCTTGATGTCCGGCAAAGAAGGGTCGATAGGGTACTCTTTCTTCTCCGGTGCAGATGAGGCAGAACCACCATTGATACTCTGAGATGGCGGAGAAAGTGGTGGAGAGTCGTGACTCGAAGCACTCGAAGCATTCATCAAGACTCTGAGTTGATGATCATCCTCCTCCTCGAAGGAATTTCCCATGGTGAGCATCATTTCAAGTGTATATTTCGCCCCTTGCAGCTTCGGAGAAACGACGATAACATCAAAAGGGCGGCGTCCATTAGCATCGGTTAAATTCGGATCTGCACCTGCAGTCAAAAGTATCTTCACCGCATCAACTGAATTAAACCGATCCACCAGAGGCAGCACAGTGAAGAGCTGTGCTATTATCCACACCACAGTTCCGATTCACATCAACTTCAGAGAAGGAGACGATGATCTTCATCACATCGATGCTGCCGTAAGTGGCAGCCACCATCAACGGAGTCAGATGCTGAAGAACCATCTGGCTCGAGCCATTTTGTCGACCATACCACAGCCCAACCTCGTCTACACTTGAAGGCTCACGGTCATATACTTCTTGAATCCCTCCACATCATTGTTGGAAGCTAGTTCAAGCAAGCTCGTAAAGCATCTTCAGTTTCGACATTCAGAAAACTAACACTCATAATTGCAGAGAGCCTATTGTCAAATCAACACTAGTAAATCTCGTATGTGATTCGGTTTCAGACATCCATCTAGATGAGATAAGAACACAAGAAAGTCCAGTTTCAGAATCAGAATAAGTAAGAGAGATTTGATAGAACAAAAGGCTCAAAGCTATCAGAATTTAGTGGCTCAAGCAAAAGAGACTTATTTATAGCAGAAAAAAAGAGAGAAATGCTATTTTTTTTAAATATGATAGAAAGGAATAAAGTGTATTATTCATTCATAAAGGAGTGAAGGTCGATCAATAGCACCATATTTGCACAAAAAACAACCTACAAAATCTAGTAAAACAATATATCATTTTTTGGAAAAGTTAGTTATTGGTAAAGTCAGAAATTATATTCCAATAATCAAGAAAGTAAATGATATTTCAAAATTTGATCATTTGCTGCCTATACTCCTCAATTCCAGCAAGAAACACTAAACATATCAAATTTCTCTTCTTTTTTGGAATCTCTAACTCTAAGCATCTAATAAATCTCCAAGTTCCAATAAAGTTATCTGAGTTACCTAACTGCAATTGAAATCTTATTCAATTATCAATACCAGAGAAAAAAAAAATCACCTAAGAAACACCAGAAGAAAAAGGAAAATACCTAATTCTGCAATCCCAAACTAGCAAAAAAATAAATGGAAAAACATAAAATGAAAATGAAAATGAAAACTAACAATACCTAGAATCCTTGTATCATCATCATGCATGCCATTAAACTCAAGCTCAAAAAATCTAAAATTAATCATTTTCCAACACAAAACAAGTTTACCAAGGATCAGTATTGAAACTTCTAAAGCGTAGAGTACAAACACTAACTGCATACTGCACAAAAAAAACAAACTAAAACTGTAAAACATACGAATACACAAACTTCTCACACATAGAACTATAGAAGAAAAAACCCAACAAGAAAACATCGAAAAAGCAAACTTTCTCACCATTTAATATCAAAACTCAAGAAGGAAGAAAAACATGGAAGCTTCCAAGCAGCAGCAGGCAGCAGCATCTTTGCTGTGTATATACACTAGAAATCAACCGTATATATAGGTATAGAGGGGGTTAAACGTATACGGGGAGGTGTATTTACAGATCTAGAGAGAGAAAGTGAGTGAGGGAATGAGAAAGTTGTGACAACAAGAAGAAAGAGCTTCTTCTTCTCCCCTCTTTTTTCTTCGCCATTTTCTATGTTTAATGTTTTTTCT